>JACXGJ010001163.1:0-91863 GCA_016801105.1 Esox niger
AGGTTGTGAGGCTACAGCATTTACAGCGTCTGCAACCTTTTGCCACTCAAGTGCCTTTTTGGCATTAGTTATGCCCACACTGTGCCCTCCAAACAACATTTTTCTCCTCTTTTCCACCTCGCCAACGATAACTTCTACTTCACATTGAGTGAAGTTACGTTTTTTTGATTTCCTCTCTATGTTTGCCATAATTTCGCAAACTATGAATATTAACTTGTGGGCGTTTCAAGGACTATTTATGGGCAACTATGGGCGTGACATGAAGCCGCAAAAGCTGCGCTACATTTAGAATTGATTGTGATTTATTAAGGAAAAAATGCGTAGGATGTGCGTGCGCACGGTTTCATAAATACGAATATTTCTGTGCGTACGCACGTCCTATGTTTCATCCGTACACCATTTCTGACGCAAATCCTACGCAAAGTTTTATAAATGAGGCCCCAGAACTCCCTAAACACAGGTCATGGAGTGGCGCACAATCCCTGGGTCAATGAGTCCCAACCTCTGGTAAAAAAACGCCCTGAAAGGGTCCGCATCTACTTTTTTCAGATGGGAATTTATCCCTGCCTCATAGGGAGACACTGCCGGCTAAGTTTCGTTGAATGCGATCCCAGAGGAGAGACTCAGACTTTCCAAATTGTAACCACCGCTATTCCTGACGCCAAATGTAAGAGAAAAATCTTATCGGTCTCAAGTTGCAAGTTCTACCGTGTTTTTTAATTTTTTTTTACATGCATGGGGTTATCATCAAAATACAACCACACACGCATGGTTGAAATCAAGCATAAATCAAAGTACCTCAGTCCTGCTATCACGTTTTATAGTCCCCATCCTTTGCAACCCCCTACTCATTACCTTACAATAACAAAACACACATTCCTCTTCTACTTAAGACCCACCCCTTATTCCTTCATTGTGACTTGTATACGTTTCACTGCATACAAAAAATACCTGTATACAAATGAATATAAAATACAGTAAAATACAGGAACACAAAAGTGATAAATTAAGAAAGTAATCCCACCCCTCAGGCGGCGGCGGAGGCAGAGCCTCCTTGGAGGCCCCCTGTGGCCCAGGCCCCCTCGGAGGGGCCTGAATAGGGGCACGTAGCCCCCCCAAAAAAAATATTTGGGGAGGCCCCGGGATGGAGGCAGGCACAGGAGCGGCGGAGAGCCGCGGAACAGGCCGGGGAACAGGGACAGGCAGGGCGACAGGATCGGGCCGCGGAACAGGGACAGGCAGGGCGACAGGGGCGGGCCGCGGAACAGGGACAGGCAGGGCGACAGGGGCGGGCCGCGGAACAGGCTCAGGGGCGGGCCGCGGAGCAGGCTCAGGGGCGGGCCGCGGAACAGGCTCAGGCCGCGGAACACTCAGCTGGTCCTGGATGGCAGTAATACTCGCTGAGAGGGTCTTTAGACTGCCCAGTATATTGAGCAGCGCAGCCTGTTGCTCCTCCAATTCTGCCCCGCGAAAGGCGACCGCCTGACGAGGAGAGTCCCATTCCGCTTGGGCCATGTGTGGTCGGATCATTCTGTCACGAGCGGTGGTGGTGTGGGGAATCCAAAAGGCATAAAATCCAAAAGGGGAGATGGAGGCAGATGCAGGGGTTCAAGGGAAGATGACTTTAATCAAAGTAAAACAAAACCGAGTGCCGTGCACTACAACGAAAAAACAAACAAACTTAACTAGCCAGGCAAGTGAGCAGGAGCAGGAGCAGGAGCAGGAGCAGGAGCAGGAGCAGGAGCAGGAGCAGGAGCAGGAGCAGGAAACTCAGGCACAACAGGACATGACAAGATACAATATGACAATACAATGATCCGACCAACACAGGGAGAAACTGACTGAACTAAATACACAGACTAACGAGCAGGACAGAAACAGGTGGGGGAAAAACACAGCTGAACTAAATACACTGATCAACAGGAACAAGGACAAGACAGCTCAACGAAAAACAGAAAACACGGACCGGAACGGCCCCAGCTGGCCGGGACCGTGACAATTCTGGCCTTAACCTTCAAAATTCCATCTCAAGCACATAGCCGTGTAAGAAGTCAGACCTGTCAATAACCAAGGCTTGGTCCTTTCACTCACTGCTGACCCTGTTATGTAATTTGGTTGGAATGGTTTGCTGGGAAATTGCTGACCGTCTACATACATAGCCATAAACTCCAAATTATAATGTTTGAAATCAAATAGATTTTTTGTGTAACTTCCTTTAAAACTGTCATTCTCCACCAATCCAACAACAACACATTTTGGCAGAGGTCCTAAAAATAGGTTTTCCTGGTTGCAAACGCGACCCCCTGTTGGTAAACTAAATGTCATCATAGACACTCTTTCATTTCGGTACTTGGCAGTAACGCTTGTGCGTGTCCAAGTTTCACGGCTGGTGAAACAGTCACTTTTTGACAAATAGTGACGCAGATAATACGTGCAAACGATAACGCACATCCCCTGCCCCATAAGACAAAACGTCTTTGAGTTTCTCTTGGAAACTCCCTACCGGGAGTTCTCTTTCTAACACCTCGAGTCATAACCATCAATCCTGATCCATCCTGCTGTTTTGTTTGTCGTGACATAACACTGCTGACAACATCGCCAACTATATTTCTCGCTGCATTGGCTATTGAGAACCCACGTGTAGCGCTGCTAACCCTAATTCTGTTCCATTAGTAGTGATATGCTAAGTTTACTAGGCTAGGGTGGGCCCTGGGTTCCCCATAACTGGAAGAAACTACCTATTCTCTTGAATTTAGGTTTCGACTAAGTGTGGAGCTGACATTTCTTACAGGCAAAATACAATAACCTCATCAAGTATCCCATATATTAATCAGACATCACATGCCATATACCGGCACATTGAGGTTTCTTTAATAAGCAAATAAAATATATTAAATTCTATTAAAAGTTCCATTTAGTAAGTTTCCATTGGATCCATTTATCAAAGCATTTCCTCAGTACACAAATATACCACATCCACATATGTATACAGGTATTATTCAAATAAGAAAGACATAAGCTACCCCGGCAGTTACTATTCTATGTCAAACCCCGTTGCAGGCCTGGAACCAATGCTTGTGAATGGAGTGGCAATCTCGTACCTCTTCGCTCCTAAGAGCTAAATAACATTGAACAATGACCTGGTCCAACCTCTTAGGAATAAGCACTCGGGTCTTTGATCGTCTTTATCAAACAAAAAAACAACCATATGTATTAGGCTATCAGCAGCTACGAAGATTTGTAAATCCAACGTAGCCAGTAGAAATATTGGCTTTTCCGGTCATGCAAATTGCTAACTGGTGTCCTTCCTCGTCCACCTTGTAAATCCTTGAAGACAAACTCCAACAATTCAAATAACTAGGTTCCCTGAATTAGTTAACAGCGTTTTGTTTTTATTGGCTAACGCCTAGTGTGAGACTAGCATCGATAAGCACCTAGCATACCTAGATACAGTGTGGAGAACAAGTATTTGATACGCTGCTGATTTTGCAGGTTTTCCTACTTACCAAGCATGTAGAGGTACACTTCAACTGTGAAAGACGGAATCTAAAACATAAATCCAGAAAAATCACAGTGTATGAGTTTTAAATAATTAATTTGCATTTTATTACATGACATAAGTATTTGATCACCTACCAACCAGTAAGAATTCCTGTTCTCCACTCATTACCTGTATTAACTGCAACTGTTTGAACTCGTTACCTGTATAAAAGACACCTGTCCACACACTCAATCAAACAGACTCCAACCTCTCCACAATGACCAAGACCAGAGAGCTGTGTAAGGACATCAGGGACAAAATTGTAGACTTGCAGAAGACTGGAATTGGCTACAGGACAGTAGGCAAGCCGCTTGGTGAGAAGGCAACAACTGTTGGCGCACTTATTAGAAAATGGAAGAAGTTCAAGATGACGGTCAATCTCCCTCGGTCTGGGGCTCCATGCAAGATCTCACCTTTTGGGGCATCAATGATCATGAGGAAAGTGAGGGATCAGCCCAGAACTACATGGCAGGACCTGGTCAATGACCTGAAGAGAGCTGGGATCACAGTCTCAGAAAACCATTAGTAACACACTACGCCGTCATGGATTAAAATCCTGCAGCGCACTCAAGGTCCCCCTGCTGAAGCCAGCGCATGTCCAGGCCCGTCTGAAGTTTGCCAATGACCATCTGGATGATCCAGAGAAGGAATGGGAGAAGGTCATGTGGTCTGATGAGAAAGAAATAGAGCTTTTTGGTCTAGACTCCAATCGCCGTGATTGGAGGAAGAAGGATGAGTACAAACCCAAGAACACCATCCCAACCGTGAAGCATGGAGGTGGAAACATCCTTCTTTGGGGATGCTTTTCTGCAAAGGGGACAGGACAACTGCACTGTATTGAGGGGAGGCTGGATGGGGCCATGTATTGCGAGATCTTGGTCAACAACCTTCCCTCAGTAAGAGCATTGAAGATGGGTCGTGGCTGGGTCCTCCAGCATGACAGCGACCCGAAACACACAGGTAACTAAGGAGTGGCTCCGTAAGAAGCATCTCAAGGTCCTGGAGTGGCCTAGCCAGTCTCCAGACCTGAACCCAATAGAAAATCTTTGGAGGGAGCTGAAAGTCCGTATTGCCCAGCGACAGCTACTTTTTTAATGTATCAAATACTTAAAATCATACAATGTGATTTTCTGGATTTTTGTCTCTCACAGTTGAAGTGTACCTATGATACAGACCTCTACATGCTTTGTAATCAGGAAAACATGCAACATCAGCTGTATATCAAATATTTGTTCACACCCACTATAGGTAAAGACATAGCCTAATAACTAGTCAACACTAATTATGCTAATTAGAATCTATGAAATCAATAAACTTTCCATCATATAAACTGGGCATAGGCTTAACGTGTGAAAGCATGAACGGTTTCGTGTCTGTAGCATGAACGGTTCAAGAGTCATTCTCAGTTATAGCCTAACGATGTAAATGTTTATAAACAGGTCATAGAAATCTTATTTAGGATAGCGTCAAACCTTTACAGTTATTATCAAAGGCTGATTGGCCCTAAAGCATGAACATTTTGAATTGAAATCTCTGTATTTTGTTGGCTCTCATTGAAACACTTGTTATTTTATGATTAAAATGTTTATAATTAAAAAAGTAAACAGTACTTTTGGTTTGGACTTGATAGCATAAAAAATGTAGGAGGAGATGGGTCTACAATTTTTTACTCATACCATTCAAATCTATGGACACTTTTGCCCCACTGAAATACATTAGTGTCTCATTAAAATGTAATAACCCTTTCCAGCCTGAGTGGAATGTTCCATTTCTTTATTGATCAAGAGCTGCTGTTGTATTAATGAGTATAATTTAGTGTGGCAACACCCTATTTAAAAATACATCTTAAGAAATCTTAGAAACAGCCCTTTTAAATCTTAGGAAATACTATAGGAACCCTGTCAATTAACTGGTGATCAGTTAAGAAATAATTCCTGCGAAATATATTCAAGACAAAATCTATTCTCCTTTTCCCAATCAACAGCCATTTACACAACTCTCTGATAAAGATAAAAACGTAGTGTATACTGATTCTTCCTTGTTTTGTAAGGTTTTATCATAAATCATAATAGAAATACCCATTACTGTTCACAAATTACAGCTAGTTGTGGACAATGGTATATTTTTTTATTCTATGGAATGTTCGCTGCCCAGTACCATCTTATCTAAATATTATATTACAACTTACCTATACCAAAAGCAAATAACATTTAGTCTAACATGAGGAAAGATATAAACAAGTTCAAATATTTAAATAATTTTATTAAAATAATGTTTGGGGTATACACTGTTTTATAACATGTCTCAATATCGTAACCATATTTAAATAGAATATATATTTTTTTAAATCAAAGTAAAAAATGTATCATTTATAGTAATATTAAAGGAAATGTATTGTATTTTCCAACTTTCTTATGAATCTAATATGCTGACAAGCTGCCATGCAGGATGTTTGTGATAAGGAGAACCTAAAAGTGTCACGAACAATCAGGATCTGCAGTTTTTAAAATGAACTGCGCGTAGTTGTGACAGTGCCAATGGCTGGTTGGCCAGCAGTAGGAAGCAGGGCCAATGGGGAGCTAAAAGAAAAAAACAGAAGGAGTTGAGGAAGATGAAGCGAGGCAAGGGTGGAGTTGGTCTTGGGAGGGGCAATGGGAGGCCAGGGAGAGATGCTGCGTATTTGGCAGACCTAGGGAGTGGAGGAAGACTGGTGGGAAGCCATCAGTCGGATGTCAGTCACCTCTTAATCTGCATACACGAGCAAGGATTACACCTTCATTCTCCATCCATCTTTACCTACGTATACAAAATATAACAATACATTTTAGTTTCAATGTTTCATAGATCCATAACACATACTATAAAACAAAGAACTTACTGAAAATACATTAACATGTACTGTGTCTAAATAGGCTCATATCATAAGGATTCAAGCATCAAGGAAAGTGATAGTAGTGGACACAAACATTATAACATTATTATAAGAATTATTTTTATTTAGTAATGTAATATAGTAAATAGTGGTAAACTAAGAACAGTAAGAGTGCCATACTAGTAGAAATAAAATGGCTGGATGGAAAACCATTATCAGACTGATGACAGCACGTCTTGACTGCAGTTTGTAGATATATTTGGCATTAATGGCAGCTAGTTATTCATAATCATGTTTTTTTCTACAACAATTTGTAAATCGTGTTGACAAAATCACATGATACACACCTCATGAATTAGATATGCAAAATATTAGAAGGACAATTTACTAGCAAGCCAGCACTGAAAGAGTGAATTATCTCCCATTCTAGCTTGGTCTATAGCTTGTGGCTACGGTATCTAATTGGCTAAGTTTAATGTATTTACTTGCTCAAACTAGTGACAAATTTAGCTTTTGTCTTGACACGTTGCTGTGCACAAACTATTTTTGTTCATTTACATAGTCATTTATAGGGAAATAGCTAAATTAATTCATAATCTATGTAAATTGGTAGCTACTAGAGCAGGCAAACAAGCACCATCCAGCTAATTTAGCAAACGTCAAAACTGCTAGTCATTCAGCACCAAAAATTTACTTTAAACAGAGATATTAAGAAAGTATAATAGCTATCAAAGGAATCTGCTCAAGCAACCTGAGTTCGAGCATGTGGTATGTTTTGGAGTTGGTTTCGTCTTTATAGCTTTTACCGTTAAGGCTGTAGAGCTGGAGCAATAATAATAATAACAAATTAACATACATGACATAGTTAAAAGCATTACAAATGACAGATCTCGTGTCTGTAGCTTGAATGGTTCAAAATATACAGTCTAGAAGTTAATTACAACTAATTATGCTAATTTCCATATGTAATATCAATAACCATTTCAGAAATTGCAGTGGGGATCGCTTAAACGTGTGAAAAAAATTCTGTTTTTTGTCTGTTGCTCAAGTGGTTCAAAAGTTACAACTTAATAGTTAATTTACGCTGATTATGTACATTTCCATATGTAAAATCAAATAACTTTTGTTGTGAAGGAGGGGTAGCCTAAACTGGTCAAATATAAGTTGGTTTTGTGTCTGTTGCTTGAATGGTTCAACTGCTACTGCGTAATAGTTCATTCACGATAATTACATACATTTGCATATGTTAAATCGATAAACGTTTTCTAATTTGAAGTAGGGATGGCCTCAACTGGTTTAAAAAAGATTTTTTTTTTGTCTGCAGCTTGAAGGGGCATGCGTAAAATAAAAAAACATGTCAGTACATTAAATGGAAACAGCCAACACTGTCAATTTCATGTCTGTAGCTGAAACAGATGAAAATATGGCTAATTAATGGCTAATTAATGCTAATAACGTATATTAGCACATTCAATCAATAAATGTTTCCTAATTCTATGTAGAGACTGCCTAAACTGGTATTCCAAAGTTGGTTTCGTGCCTGTAACTCGAACGGTTCAAAATGTACAACCTAATACTACATTAACGGTAATTACGCACATTAACATACGTGAAATTATTTACAATTTAGTAATTTCCGGTGGGGAAAGCCAAATGTGTGAAACAAAGTTGGTTTTATGTCTGTAGCTCAAACGATAAAAAAAAGCCTAATTGCTAATTAATGCTAATGAAGCAGATTAGCATATGTATAAATCAATAACTATTTCTTAATATGCATTGGGGATTTCCTGATCTGGTGTAACACAGTTGGTTTCGTGTCTGTAGCTCAAACGGTTCATAAGATGGAGCCTAGTAGTAAATTAACAGTAATAATGCAAATAATAAAATCAATTCCTGATTCATTATTTGCATTAGGGATATCTTAAATGTGTAAAACAAAGTTGGTTTCGTGTCTGTAGCACAAACGGTTCAACAGGAACAGCCTAATAAATTATTCAGGCACATTACACAAATTGCATACATTAAATTAATTATCGTGTCACTATATAAACAGGGGATAGCTAAACTGATGAAGCAATGTTGGTTTCATGTCTGTAGCACCAATGGTTCAAAAGATACAGCTAGTCAACTAGTCTAATCTCATCCAGGAGTGGGGGCTGTTTTGATGATGTCTACTAAGATGTACTTAGTGCCATAACATCAGTTGAATAAACTTACAGGTGCTGGTCATATAATTAGAATATCATCAAAAAGTTTATTTATTTCAATAATTCCATTCAAAAATCAAAAAGCCATTCCACATAGACTGATATATTTCAAGTGTTCATTCCTTTTAATTTTGATGATTATAACTGACAAGTAAAGAAAACCCCCAAATCAGTATCTCAAAATTAGAATATTGTGAAAAGGTTCAATATTGAAGACACCTGGTGCCACACTCTAATCAGCTAATTAACTCAAAACACATGCAAAGGCCTTTAAATGGTCTCTCAGTCTAGTTCTGTAGGCTACACAATCATGGGGAAGACTGCTGACTTGACAACTGTCCAAAAGATGACCATTGACACATGGAGGGCAAGACACAAAAGGTCATTGCTAAAAAGGCTGGCTGTTCACAGAGCTCTGTGTCCACAAGCACATTAATAGGAAGGGAAGGAAAAGATGTGGTAGAAAAAAGTGTACAAGCAATAGGGATAACCGCACCCTGGAGAGGATTATGAAACAAAAACCATTAAACAATTTGGGGGAGATTCACAAAGAGTGGACTGCAGCTGGAGTCAGTGCTTCAAGAACCACCACGCACAGACATATGCAAGACATGGGTTTCAGCTGTCACATTCCTTGTGTCAAGCCACTCTTGAACAAGACACAGCGTCAGATGCGTCTAGCCTTGGCTAAAGACAAAAAGCACTGGACTGCTGCTGAGTGGTCCAAAGTTATGTTCTCTGATGAAAGTAAATTGTGCATTTCCTTTGGAAATCAAGGTCCCAGAGTCTGGAGGAAGAGGGGAGAGTCACAGAATCCATGTTGCTTGAAGTCCCGTGTAAAGTTTCCACAGTCAGTGATGGTTTGGGTTCCCATTTCATCTGCTGGTGTTGGTCCACTGTGTTTTCTGAGGTCCAAGGTCAACGCAGCCGTCTGCCAGGAAGTTTTAGAGCACTTCATGCTTCCTGCTGGTGACCAACTTTATGGAGATGCAGATTTCATTTTCCAACAGGACTTGGCACCTGCACACAGTGCCAAAGCTACCAGTACCTGGTTTAAGGACCATGGAATCCCTTAATTGGCCAGCAAACTCGTCTGACCTATGGGGTATTGTGAAGAGGAAGATGCGATACGCCAGACCCAACAATGCAGAAGCGCTGAAGGCCACTATCGGAGCAACCTGGGCTCTCATTACACATGAGCAGTGCCACAGACTGATCGACTCCACGCCACGCCGCATTGCTGCAGTAATTCAGGCAAAAGTAATTCAGGCCAACTATGTATTGAGTGCTGTACATGCTCATACTTTTCATGTTCATACTTTTCAGTTGGCCAACATGTCTAAAAGTAATATTTTTTTATTGGTCTTAAGTCATATTCAAATTAGATACTGATATTGGAGTTTTCATTAGTTGTCAGTTATAATCATCAAAATTAAAAGGAATGAATATATCAGTCTGTGTGGAATGACTGTATACGTTATGCAAGTTTCACTTTTTGAATAGAATTACTGAAATAAATTAACTTTTTGATGGTATTCTAATTATATGACCAGCACCTGTAAACAACAAGGCCCAGAAGACAAACGGCCGTATTTATTGAACATGAAAGGAAGTAACCCTAATGACAAGGCCAGAGTCTGTTGATTCAGGGCCCCTTCCTCCAAGCTTACAGAGCCCTGTTATAGTATATAGAAGATGATGTGATGATGGACATGTTTGAATATATTCCTCTTATTAATATACTATATGCACTCTCCGCGCACCTGTCTGAGAGTCCCTTTTGTTCTTGCCCTGGCGAGGCCTGCTGTGGTCCAGGTGTAGCTTTAATGTACCGTTGTCTGGAAAGCCTAGCTATCAGGTGCACCAGCAGATAATAGGCTTAAAATGAAATCAGCTGGCTCCCTCCAACAAAGTTTTTTTACTGTACTTTCGCAGGCTTTGGCTATTTGGCAGAAAGAACTCTGAAGGCTTAAGAGAAGTTGCAGTTTGCCGGGGCAACTGAGGACGTGATGTCTGATATGGAGACTGACCCCAGTAGATTTTTGGTTTCCTTTCCTAGCTGGCGCTCTGCTGAGTTTGAGTACCTGATCAAATGTGCTGAGGAATGACGGAGAGCCAACTGTTCTCATGGAGGCATTGCCAAAACGAAAATCGTTCAACTTGTTCACGACCACCACAGCCCTACCCTGGACATCTGATTGCTCAGAACATTTAAAGAGAAGAGAAGCTGTGGTTTACCTGGCAACTGACGACATGATATCTGGTGTGGACACTGGATTTTTGGTTTTCCTGATTAGCTGACCAGCAAAGGTCAGACACTCCAAGTTAGTATTGCTTAAGGTTTTATTGACAATACATTTTCTATTGTTACTCGTTAATCTGTACATTTGTCCTTTTGAGAACTTTCTATGCTGTGCGGAAACCTGCAATCAAGCATTTGCATTTTAAACATAATCATTAATTACATTGCTGTTTTTAGAAATATTTCCAAATACTTATATGATGTGAAGTAATATACGTAACATATTTTCTTGTTAACTTGTAACCCTGTGAAATAGTCTGAATCATTAAAGAAAGTTCTGTTGCTGCTTATCTGTGACAGTACTTACAAGAATTTTCTTGTCGAACTTGTTTACACTACCTTTACAATTGTGCATCTGTAAACATTTGACCCCATTCATTGTGAAATGAATTTTCTTGCACTTTAAAAATAAAAGCATTTGACTAGTATACGCTGTGGCTGAAAAACATGGGGGGTAGGTGAAAGAACAGGGGGATAATGAGGTGGTAATTGGGTTAAAGGTGCATTCATTTTAATTGCTCAGTTCATATGACTATTCCAGTTAGTAACCATGGGTTAGTAGATACTGGTTAATACAGTAAGTTCGCAGATACTGGTTAAGCCTATTACTGGCTAATATGCAGCTAAAACAGCCAGTGGCAAACGCCATACAATTCATAAACGCTATTTGTGGTGGAGGTAAACTTTGTAAGAAACGTTGGTCAGGTCAACTCAATCAATGCTATTCACAAATAGCCAATTAGCGGTTGAAACGGCCATTGGCAAAAGAGGATTTATTCAGGGTATACACAAGTCTTTGCTAACACTAGTTAAATGTACAGTTCTGTGGTGTCGTGGTTAACGACACGGCCCATTATCAGCAGCTATGTGTTCCAAAGGCACATTGTTCGCTAATCCAAGTTTATAATTTTAAAAAGCTAATTGATCATTAGCCAACCCTTCTGGAATTCTGTGAAAGCAGCTGAAAACAGTTTTGCTGATTAAAATACAGTAAAACTGTCCATCATTAGAGGCTGATGTTTAGCAACTCGAACCTTCAGCTCCATCCACAGATTTTCTATGGTATAAAGGTCTGGAGACTGGCTAAACCTTTCTTTGTCAGTGGGCAAAAGTACAAAATCAGCAGGGGATCAAATACTATTTTCCCCTCATTGTATATGTGCTAAGCCACACACCCGGACATGTTCAGTTGTAAATGACATCCATGTTTTTTGGCATACTGGCCTGGCTGCTATAACTTTTGAGGACAATGGTCCTTTGATGACAAATTTCAAAAGTACGTGAAGGTTGGACATTTGGTTTCCCAAAAAAAATTATGTTTGATAATCCATCATGGCGAACTTTAAGGGTCCCAATAGAAAACAATTTCATAATGAGGAGATTCATCTATGTACCAAGTTGCAAGACAATGTCACAAGGGGTGGGCATGGTGTGCTTGCAAAAAGTGACTTTGGAGGCTTGTGACAGCACCACCATGAGGCCAACATACATGCCACTGCACCAGAAGGTGCAACCCTTGGCCCTTTACCACCATAAATATTTGGGCAAATTTAAGCCATTTTATCTCATGGGAAACTTTTTTTGCTGGAATAATAATAATAATTAAAGCTGCAAGCAGCATTGAGCTTGTTTCATCATTTAAGCTTGAGAGAGAAATTGTACTTATCCAGCCTTTAAATTAGAATCCTTTGCATATGTCATATTTCAAGCATAGAAGCCTCTCTCGAATAAAGCGACAATCAGGCCAAGGTGTTGGAGGTCCATTGTTTCTGCTGTCCCCATTGTCATGTAACTCTGCGATTCCCTTCCTGTACTTGCTGCCCACTTTATACCAAAAAGATATTCATCCTGACAATGTGTTACCTCCTGTACCTCCTGTGGTTAACCACTTGCCCCTTTTTTGCAAGATTCGGTGACTTGTTGTCTTAAGCTCTTGTTTGGGCCTCAGGAAGTAATACAAAGGCAATTGTCTTAACATCCATAGATTAAGATTACAATGATAGATTCTATATAAGCAAGAGGGATCAGGTCATTCAGGAGATTGCATGCAGACTCTCCATGCATCCATATCTGTGTGAAATTCCACAAAAGTTCATGGCGACGAGGATGGCATTCCTCTGAAATGTGGGTTAACAAGTCTTTGATGTTAAAACGAACCTCTGATCAAGGTAAGGTAATTAATCTTTATTTGAAAAGTGACTTGAATCCGTGACCACCGCATTTCTATGTACATATGAAATGTGAAAATGTGTATTGATGATTTGGATTGTTAAATGGGAATCAACACCTACTTAAATTGTATAGCTTACTTAAAATTCTAAAATATGGTCAACTGAAATTAAAATAAATATTAAAGTAACATGAATAACTAGATCCCAAGCTGTAAAGCTTTAGCATGAAGAAATTGGGGGGACAGGGCCGGAACTGATATCGTCTATGCAGGTCATTGTTACTGGACAAGATCAGACTGCATTAGATATAAAAAGTCTACATACCCCTGTTAAAATAGCTGGTTTATGTGATGTAAAAAATGTGAAAAAGATAAATCATGTCAGATCTTTTTCCACTTTTAATGTGACCTATTACATAAACAATTAAATTAAAAGACAAACTGAAATCTTTGAGGGGGAAACATTTTTAACTCACTATAACCTGGTTGCATAAGTGTGCACACCCTTAAACTAATATTTTGTTGAAGCACCTTTTGATTTTATAACGGCACTTAGTATTTTGGGAAGAAGTATATTAGCATTGCACATCTTGATGTGGCAATATATGCCCACTTTTCTTTGCAAAACCGCTCCAAATCGGTCAGATTGTGAGGATTCCTGTGCACAGCCCTCTTCAGATCACCCCACAGGCGTTCAGTAGGATTCAGGTCTGAACTCTGGCTGGGCCATTCCAAAATGTTAATCTTCTTCTGGTGAAGGCATGCTTTTGTGGATTTGGATGTGTGCTTTGGGTCATTGTCATGCTGAAAGGTGAACTTCATCTTCAGGTTTTGTGCCAAAATTTATTGGTACTTGGAACTGTTCTTAATTGCGTCCACCCTGACTAAGGCCCTGGTTCCAGCTAAAGAAAAACAGCCCCAAAGCATGATGCTGCCACCACCATGCTTCACTGTGGTTATGGTGTTCTTTGGGTGATGTGAAAGTGTTGTTTTTGCACCAAACATACCTTTTGGAATTATGGCCAAAAAGGTCAACCTTGGTTTCATCAGACCATGACACATTTTCCCACATGCTTTTGGGAGACCTGATGTTTGTTTTTGCAAACTTCAGCCAGACTTGGATGCTTTTCTTTGTAAGAAAAGGATTCCATCTGGCAACCCTACCCCATAGCCCATTCATATGAAGAATACGGGAGACTGTGGTCACATGTAGCACACAGCCAGTTCTTGACACACACTCCTGCCTCTCTGACCAATATTCTTCTCATCTATTCATCAATTTTGGAGGGACGTCCAGTTCTTGGTAATGTCTCTGTTGTGCCATATTTTCTCCACTTGATGATGATGATTTGATTCCTACTAGAACATCTGAACTTTATTTGTGATTAATCAGAGTCACTTTATAATATGGCAGGTGTCTAATGACTTATATTTAACATACGTTTGAATGTGATTGGTTAATTCTTAACACAGCCACATCCCCAGTTATAAGAGGGTGTGCACACTTATGCCACCAGGTTACTGTAAGGTTTTTATTTAACATTTTTCACACTCGAAGATTTCAGTGTTTTTCAATTAAATTGTTCACATTATAGGTCACATTAAAAGTGGAAAAAGTTCTGACATGATCTATCTTTGTCTCATTCTTTTACATAACAAAAAACAGGCATTTTAACATAGGAATTTTATATCCACTGTATGTTTGTCCATAGGCCTTGGTCTCCTAGTGATTTTTGTCAGTTGGCTGATAAATTTCCCAAAATTCATATTAATTGTGAGATATTTGGGAGACAGTTTAAATCAGTTGAGGCATGTTATTGCCCTGCTCCTTTTTTACTTACTAAAGCTGAAATGTCTCAACAGTCTAGATATGAAGTTCCACAAGATGAATGTTTTCACAGATGTATCAGTTTGCCAGTGGTAATCATGATGTTAATGATAAGCGTTCCCGTGGTTACGGCGAGAGAAGAGGCCGGGGCAGAGATGTTTAGACTTTCTGATGAAGAGGGTGTCTGTTTTGTGTGGTGTCCCTCTGCCTCAAACGGGCAGAGTAATTATCCCCACATTGAAATGGGACAGGGAGCATCCTCCCTCACAGCAGAAACAGGCCAAATGAACATTGACTCAAGTGCTCAGCAGATGGTTATGCCAAGGTGAGAAATGGATGCTACTAGCATTTTCTTAAATGCTTATTGGTTTCTTCAAAGGAAGAACAAAATGTTTCTGTTATGATTGACGGTAAGCCATATATATTTTTTGTTGACACAGTGGCTACGATTTCATTTTTACATCCACAGGACTGTCTATTTTGCTACTAACAAATGTAAAAGAAATGTCACCATAATTGGTGTAGATGGATTTCAAGGTACTTGTTTAATGGGCACCTGCTAGGGTTCATATTGGTCCCTTGATTGATCAGAATACATTTTATTACTTCTAATTGTCCTGTCAATTTTATCGGTATGGATTGGCTTGATAAACCACAGTGTGCAATGCCATGTACCCTAGACAGGGTTCATTTGGTCATACCAAAATATAATGTTCCGGTCTTAACTCAGTATTTCCAGAAGGGAAATTATACTGGTGGAATATATCTGACACTGAGTTTCCAACTTAAGTTTCAAGCTCTTATTTACATTTTCTTAGAGATTTGTATGTAGCCTACTCCTATAAACGGGTGGCAGGCTGCCCTCAAGCCTGTTCACCGGAAGACCTATTTAGAACATCTAAATTTGGTTGACACATTCATGTGTAAATCCTTCTATTGAATGCAACCATATGTATATTGGACAGACACTATCTTTGAAACTCAATTCTGTTCAAGAATCTGTCTTTCAGATTCCACAATCCCACGTGATTTCAGCTGTTCATTAGGACCATCAACCGATGTCCTGGAGAGGGGTGTTAAAACTCTTATAAACACCGCTGGAGTATTGGATGGCTCTTCCCCAATAGTGCTGGTTTGTCCACTTACACTGTTGGTCCCAAATTCTGTGGACACCATTCTATCTACCTCACTCACACAGCATGTATCTGCCTCTTGTCTCACGGGGTATGACACTGCACTGCACTCCAAATTTAACAATCAAGCATTTGTCAGCAGTCTTGCGGGAATAAAGGAGCAGTGGACTGAGTCAAAGTCGCAATTTTAATAGTATAAACACGTGGCTGAACAATGCTCACAGTAGTAAGACAATAACACACAAAGACCAAGGGAGCAGAGGGAACATATAAACTGTGGGAAATGACTGTGGATGATGATCAGGTGCGCTAAATGAGACAACAGGTGTGATGAGTTGATGAGATGGACGGTGGTGTCAGAAGGCCAGTGACATTGAGCGCTGAAGCCTGCCTCCTGCAGCGGGAGGATGGGCAGCAGATGGCGTAGTTGTCACAGTACCCCCCCCACCCCCCAACGCCGACCCGGAGGGTGTGGAGCAGGGCGATCCGGGCGATGGCGATGGAAGTTGTGGAGAAGGGCGGGAGACAAAACATCCCGCACAGGGAGCAAGCTCCGCTTCTCCGGGCCGTACCCCTCCCACTCCATGTGGGGACC
Organism: Esox niger; assembly: GCA_016801105.1. NCBI lineage: Eukaryota > Metazoa > Chordata > Actinopteri > Esociformes > Esocidae > Esox > Esox niger. Next base: position 16,649 of record JACXGJ010001163.1, read on the forward strand.
AGCCACCACCGGCCTGAGGAGAATCACATGAAACGAGGGGTTAATACAGTAGTCAGGAGGAAGACGCAACAATATGTTTCCTCGTTGACTCTCCTCAGGACTTTAAAGGGCCCAACAAACCGCTGGCTCAGCTTCCGGCAGGGCAGGCAGAGGGGCAGGTCCTTAGTCGAGAGCCAGACCCTGTCACCCTGGCGATACACCGAGGCTTTCCTGGGGTGGTGATCCGCATAGGATTTCTGGCCGCGGACAGCGAGCCTGCAAGGCCTCGCCACGTGCCTGCTGCCCGCTGGAACCAATCGTCCACCGCTGGGGTACCGGTCTGGCTCGGTGTCCAGGGAGCCAGGACCGGCTGGTAGCCCAGGACACACTGAAATGGGGACATCCCTGTTGAGGAATGGTGACGGGAGTTCAGGGCATATTCCACCCATGTCAGGAACTCTGCCCACTCCCCAGGCCGGTCCTGGCAGAAGGACCGAAGGAGCATGCCCATGTCCTGATTAACACATTCCACCTGCCCGTTGGACTGGAGTTGGTAGACCGAGGTAAGGCTGACCGAGACCCCCAGCACATAAATGCCTTCCAAACTCTGGATGTGAACTGGGGTCCCCTGTCCAACACTATATCCTTGGGCACCCCATAGTGCCGGAAGCCGTGTGTAAATAGAGCCTCAGCAGTCTGTAGGGCCGTGGGAAGACCGAGCAGAGGCAAGAGGCGACAGGTCTTGGAAAGCCGGTCCACAATGACCAGGATGGTGGTATGACACTGTGAAGATCTGTTATAAAATCAACGGACAGGTGGGACCATGGTCATTGTGGAATGGGTAAGGGGTGCAACTTACTCATCGGCAGGTGTCGGGTGCCTTACTCTGGACGCACACCGAGCAGGAATAGACGTACACCCTCACGTCCTTAGCCAAGGTGGGCCACCAGTACTTACCGGCCAAGGCCCGCATACCCACATCCTGCACGATGCCAGGATGACCGGAGGAGGGAGAGGTATGGGCCCAGTAGATGAGCCGGTCACGTACAGACGCCGGCACACACGTGCGGTCCTCAGGGCATGCAGGCGGAGAGGGATCGTTATGCTACGCACGAACGATGTCAGCGTCCAACTCCCACGCGACTGGCGCCACGGTACATGACGCCGCACTGAGCTTCTGTGAGAAGAAAGCATAGGGGCGGAGTGTGTTCCGACTCCCCGTTCGTTGGGAGAGGACGGCCCTGAGACCACATTTGGACGCGTCCCCCTCCACAACTAACTGGTGCGACAGGTCGGGATGGGCCAGGACCAGAGTGGTGGTGAAACAGTGTTTCAGTTCCACAAACGCCTGCTCCACCTCCGCGGTCCACCGCAACCAGGTTGCCCCACCCCTCAGGAGGGAGGTGACCGGAGCCATGACCTGGCTCAAGCCCCAGATAAACCTCCTATAGTAGTTAGCGAAGCCTAAAAATAGTTGCACTCCCTTCACCGTGGTTGGGGTTGGCCAATTACGCACGACGTCAATGTGATGCTCCTCCATAGCCACACCAGTGCGAGAGAAACGGTACCCCAGGAAAGACACGGACGACTGGAAGAACAGACGCTTCTCGGCCTTCACGTACAGCTCATGCTCCAACAATCTAGCAAGCACTCTACACACCAACGAGACATGCTCAGCGTGGGTAGCCGTGTATATCAAGATGTCGTCGATATACACCACCACACCTTCGCATAACATGTCCCTGAATACGTCGTTGATGAAAGATTGAAAGACTGATGGAGCATTCATCAAACCGTATGGCATCACTAAATATTCATAATGGCCAGAGGTAGTACGGAAGGCTGATTTCCATTCATCCCCTTCCTGGATACACACTAGGTTATAGGCACTCTTGAGGTCCAATTTCGTGAAAAAGCAGGCCCTGTGCATCCTCTCAACTTTTTAGGGGAAGAGGATAGCTGAACAGGATGGTGATTTTGTTCAGCGCCCTGTAATCAATGCATGGGCGCAAACCACTGTCCTTCTTTTTCACAAAAAATAAACTTGAGGAGACCAGTGACTTGGAGGGCCTAATGTAGCCCTGTCTCAAAGCTTCCTCAACATACCCAGCCATCACCGCTGTCTCGGTGCGGGACAGTGGATACACGCGACCCTTAGGGAGTGTGGCTCCCTTTACAGGGTTTATCGTGCAATCCCCCGGTCTATGAGGCGGCAACACAGTAGGCTTAGCCTTGGAAAAGACCACGGCCAAGTCCCTGTATTCGGTGGGAATTGGCACGGCGGGAGCACTGTCTGGACTTTCCACCGTGGTCGAACCCAGGGAAACACCCAAACACCTACCTTGGCACTTCCGCGACCACCCCGAAAGGACCTGACTAGACCAGGAAATGACGGGGTCATGGAGAGACAACCAGGGGAAACCCAACACGACGGGGAACGTGGGAGAATCAATAATGTGAAATGAGAGGGTTTCGCTGTGTCGGCTGCAAGTGACCATAAGGAGAGGGACAGTACACTCTGTAACAAAGCCCGACCTTAGTGGCCGGTTGTCCAAAGCTCTCACGGGTAGGGGGGTGGCAAGGACCTGAAGGGGAATGTGTGCACGTAATGCGAAAGCCCTGTCAATAAAATTCCCAGCAGCACCTGAATCTACCAGTGCCTTACACTGGGAAAGCAAAGGAAAACCAGGGAACTCAACAGGGAGGGTGCAGAGAGTGAGTAGAGAGGCTAAATGTGAACGGGCATGAGCTACCTGGGGTGATGCGGAAAGCGCTGTGCCTGTCGCCTCTGGAGTTAGAGGAGGAGATGTAGCGCGGAGCAGCGGAACTGCCCCAAAGCTTTGTCGAACACCCCCGCTCTCCTACTCCTTGCCCTTTGCCCAGGAGTGCGGCCGTCCCCAGGTCCATAGGGACGGCGGTGTCCAGGTGGTGGGTTGGAACGGACGGGCCCCTGCTAGGACTTCCTCGGGCAGCCAGCATGTTGTCGAGGTGGATAGATGTCTCCACCAGCTGTTCAAAAGAGAGGTTCACGTCTGGACATGCCAGCTCCCTTCAGACGTCCTCCCGAAGGCTGCAGCGGTAGTGATCGAAAAGAGCCCTATCGTTCCATCCAGAACCCGCTGCCAGGGTTCGGATCCTACGCCGATCCTACGCCGATCCCAACCCCTGCCGCAGATGGAAGAGCCGTTCGCCCACCTCTCTTCCCCCGTGTGGATGGTCGAACACAACCCGGAAGTGGCGGACGAACTCATCGTAGCTGCCCTGGATGGGTCCCTCGGTGCTCCATACAGCAGTGACCCACTCCAGGGCTTTCCCGGATAGGCAGGAGACCAGTGAGGAGATCTTCTGGGCATCCGTCGGCGCAGGATGAATCACATGGAGCGCGATGTAGACTTGTTGAAGGAAACCCTGACAGCGGTCCGCCGTCCTGTCATATTCCCGGGTAAGTGTAATGTGCATCGCACCCACTCGGGTAGGGGCAGGCTGGGGGGGTGGTAACACGGCCGGTGCTGCGGGAGTTGCCTGGCTCAACTCTAGGCGCCGCACAGCCTGTAGGATGCCCTCCACTCAGATCATGTTTCTAGAAGTTAACCCCCATGACAGATGGTCAATGTAAACACTCCACATTCCTGATGGAGAGATAATATAAACACAGCTGTCTCTGTTCTTCCCATTATTTAGGCACATTCACTTCCACTGAAACATACATTCATATTTTCCTAATAGTGTGTGAATATAATGCTCAGATTCCATACTCCCCCCTTGTCAATATAGAAAAACAAGACATATTGATAAAAATTAACATAACCCATACTGAATGTGCAGGAAAGGCACAAGATAAAAGTTACACAAAACACAAAAAAAGTAACACAATCCACACCGAATGTGCAGGAAAGGCACAAGAAACTTATACCAAGATAAAAGTTACCCAAAAAATAAAACAGAACCATCAGGATGGAAGCGGTCGATAACAGTGCAGTCACGCACAGGAGCACTGGGACAGTCACAAAACAACCAGCAATGTCGGTGAGAGCACAGACCACAAACAGAAGGACACTAGAAAGGTGGCCATCCCGCAACCGACACCTCTCTAGTGAACACCATCTACAATCAATATATGGGCACAGTTGGTGTAAATGGGGACACAGTCCAGACACGACAGTATGACGGACACGAGCAGCAAGACACAGATGAACACAGCAACGGAACAACTGTACAAGGAGGCAAAAGATCACACACGCAACGATTGGAGCAATGAATTTAAACCACCCCATTTTCCAAACACTGAGGACAACCAATTCACAAGCCCCAAACCATCAAAGCTGTCATTGTGAAATCTAGCACCCTCTTCCCATATCTTACCAGCCAAATCCATAACACCGCCAGACTCGTCAGGAATATAGGTACAACATTCAGTACCTACAGCAGCACAAGTACCCCTCTGCGCTGCCAACAAGTAATCTAGAGCCACACGATTCTGCATCGCCACAGTACGCATAGCCACCATTTCAGTCGACATAGCCGTAAAACCATCAGCAGTCAAATTGGCTAAAGCCTCTAAGGAACAGGCCACGTTGATCACTTCCCGTGCCAATTTGGCCGTACCATAGAAGGGTAATGCTATGGCAAAGAATCGCTCAGATTCTGATATACTCTGTCTGCTTAACTTGGCAAATGGAGGTTCCACACTATGTCTAATATGAGGGACCACGTATCCAATATAGCATGAACCCATCCAGAAAGCAGGTAATAGACGTCAGTGGGGTCAGCCCCTCTATAACCAATTGCTGGATCCCAATTATTAGACATAACTCTCTTAAACCAATCGGCATGTTTCCAAACACCCAACATTTCACTCGGAGTAAATGGAATGACACCTAAGGGAATACCACCTATAGCTGTGAAGGGAGTATGAGTACACACCCAATAGCTGCTTTGATTCATCATCTGTGCGTACTTCAATGATATGACATATTAATACCAAAATGCCCATCCATGTGACTAGAAGCACCACTGTCCTCTGCTGAACCAACCACTCCTGTCATTAAAAATATCAGAAAATACAACATTATTGACAAATGAATCACAAATAAGACAATCAAAGAGAACCAATATAACAACGACTATATAGGCAAGACCATAAATGTTCTCTCCCAAGATGCTCAATAACGATACAAGAGAAGTCAGCTACACCACATTTGGTATAGATTATATAACAACAACATCAATAAATTTCCATTGCGGATGGTTTGTCCTGTCCACTGGTTAGTGAGACGAGTTGGCGTTTCTCGACTGTAGCCTTCATCAGATGCAATGTAATTCTCTCGGAGTATCAATGTGTGATCGGCTGATACATCCACATCCAGTGGGACATCAAAAGACATCAGTATCTGATTCCTTTATAATATGTCTTCACCCGAGATTGGCCCCCGAACACCTGATGCGATCGGTTCTGTAGTCTCCAGGCTCTACTCTTTGTCAGAGGTATGTGATACCCCCCTACAACGAGTAGCATGTATCCATCTATCTTTACCCTGCACCTTTACTGCAGACTGTGTGACCAGTAAGACCTGATAAGGACCCTCCCATTTGGCTCCTAACGTGTCAGTAACATGTTTCTTCACCATAACCCACTGCCCTGGCACTATATGATGGCCCCCTTCTGGGACTTTTTCCCATGCATCTCTAACCTGCTGTTCCTCTCCTTTAACTGCCTCGCTGAGTATCATGTCGCTCATGAGATGTATGTCAGCTTTTCTGAAGTCCACAGTGCCTAGCAGAGACATTGGTCATCCAGTGAAGACCTCAAATGGACTTAACCCTGTGGTTTTGTTGTGTGTAGCTCTTATGCTACAGAGGACAGTAGGGAGTGCATCTGGCCAATTCACTCCTTCTTGGTGCATTTTTGACAATCTCTCTTTCAGTACACGTTGTACCGTTCAACCTGTCTACTCGACTGGGGATGATATGAACAGTGCAGTCTCCATTCCATATTCATCAGCCGTGACACTTCTTGGCACACCTTTACTGTAAAGTGTGTCCCTTGGTCAGAATCTATTTGATCCGGTAATCCGTACCAGGGAATAATTTCCCGAACCAATATTTTTGCTGTGACGTGACGTGCCTTTCCTTTCTTGGTCGGATATGCTTCTACCTACTATGAAAAATGATTTACTATCACCAACACGTCTTCGTATCCTTTACTCTTGGGTAAAGTGATGTAGTCAATTTGCAGATGTCTGAACGGCCCTGCTGGGTCAGGTGCTCGACGTGTTTGCACCTTCACTTTCCCATGCAAGTTGCTTTTCATACAGGTAAAGCATCCTGTCACAATGGCTTCTATTTCTCTTCTTGCTTTCGGATTCCACCATTTGCTGTTTAGGATTTTGTCAGTCTCAATGTGTCCCACAGAATGTATCTGTGCGGTAAGGTATGGAAGTAATGTGTTTGGTGCCACCCATCGATGTTTGTATTTCCACAAACCCTCTCCATCCATTTTATATCCAGCTGGCATCCACTCCCATACTTCATCCTTTGGAGCACTGTCTTGCATTTCTCTGATATGTGTCAATGTATCCATTACATATCGTTGAACATGTTTAGGTGGGGTTGGTGTCCTCTTTGCTGCTGTTTTTTCAGCTCTGTCTGCTAGGTCGTTGCCTTTGCTTTACTCCATGAGGATTTTTCCATGAGCCTTCGTTTTCAAAATGTCTACTTGTGCCGGTAATTGGAGAGCTTCTAGCAGTGCCAACACTTCGGTTCCATTCTGTACTGGTGCTCCCAGTGACGTCAGGAAACCGCTGTTTCTCCATATCTTTCCAAAATCATGTGTTATGCCAAAAGCACATTTCAAGTCTGTGTATACTGTATGTTAGCTGTTCTCCCTTCTGCATATCTACAGGTCTCTGTTAATGCTACTAGTTACGCTACCTGCACAGATGTTCCTGCTGGTAGAATTCCTGAGGCAACCACGTCTGTTACTGTAGTCACTGCCCATACAGCCTTCCTTTCTCCCCCCTCCACAATGCTGGAACCATCAATGAACAACACATGAGTCCGGTTCACAAGAGGATGTAGGACTGTGAACTCGTCAGCAAGCTGATCCAAAACCAGCTCCATGCAATCATGATCCAGCAATGTGGGATCTGAGGGAAGCAACAATGTGGCAGGGCTCGTGGGCGTGCCATGCTGAATAACAATGTTGGGTGCCTCTTGGACAGTGGACAACTCGTTCCACCTGGCGGGAGTAACCTGAGCTGCACGATTCATCGTGAGGAGAGTATGCACGGCATGTGGACACTTGATCAGGAGTCGTTGGTCAAGGACCAGTGGTGCCACCATAGACACACCCAGCCAGGTATGTGGCTTGTTTCGCTCTCAGACAAGGGCCCCATCCCAGGGCCACATAATCCTATTTTTTTAAATAATTACCCACTGGTTTCAGATGGTCACCGTGGTCCTGAGTGAGAACTGATGTTATGTAGCCATATTTCTCAGCCACAAAAAGTGTGAACTCCCAATGCAGGAAATGTTGGTAGTGCCTTATGGTGGTGGGTTCTTTGACAGTCTGTATGGCTGTCGTGCGGCTCTGTGTTATTTCCCTTTTCCCCTGAGAAATCAGTTGGCACAAGTAAACAACTTGGGACTATATGAGCTGCGCTTTGTCAGGGCTGGCCTTGTGCCCTTTTTCACTGAGGAAGTCAAGCAAAATTCATAGGTCTCGCCCATGAGTTACACTAGTGTAGTGGTTAATGACAAGGCCCTTCAGTGGGCGACCTGGGTTCGAATCTCGAGAGGGCACCTCTTTTTATAGCAGGCCGCTGAACTAGGCTTGCCTGCTTTTTGTTTCCTGAAATAATCATGGCAACACTATCTCACTAAATATTGGCCTATAGTAGCAATTCATTGCCCAAAAACAAACAGTGGATTAACTTAGTTACTGAGCTTTGATTAGCTACTGAGGTAGGAAAACATGACACCATATCTAAAAGGCAAATTATTAATAGCTAGCTTATTTAAATACCATGTAATAATAAGAAAAATGGTGCCTAGCACTTGTTGCCTATTTTAATGTATCAATTTACACTTGTCCTGTTAGAAACTGTTAGAAATCAGCCATGTCGTATAGTGGTAGTAATAATAGCTCGCGTACCCGGTTGTCAGGTGAGAGAGTAATTCAATTGTTTATCGCAGCATATTGATTGTCAATTAGCACATGATGGTACAGGCTCAAACTCTTCTCTGCTCTATCTCTATCTCTCTCTCTGTCTCTCTCTCTCTCTCGGGGGTTAACCAGCTATATATACTATATTGAGGGGCGTGTTTACCTAACAAAGCCAAGACCGTAACCCCCATGCCAACTGGTCAATATAAACATTCCTGTGGTTACCAGAGTGCAACCTACAGGGAGAAACTAAACAGAGAGGTTTCCTGTTATTCTCATTATCTAGGCACATTCACTTCTAATGAAATGTACATTCATATTGTAGTTGTTAATGCCCAGATCCTACATTCCCCCTATCAAAAATGTAAAGAAAAACATTGCATGTTTGATAAAACATTACAAGTAAAATTCAATTCCTAATTAAAAGAAAAGGCCCATACACTTATGTTACAAACTAAGACAAAACAACAAAAGGAGTATCTGACCAATGAGGTCTTATTGTTCCTCAAATTAAAATGAATGTAAACAAGACAATTGACACACCACACTTCGACACATAACTCGATGTATGACGGTCTTCAATCCCTCCCCCACCTCAGATTATAAGGGTCAAGAAACATTTTGACATCAACAGGCTACTATCAGTGTTAACGGTGTTCAGCGGCAAGTCTGGTGAAAACATGACATCATAATGAAACATTACCCCAAGTCCATTGAACAATCAAAACCCCCTTGTCCATATCATGATCCATGCGACAATATCATACAAAAGACTTATGCATATCCGGTTGTACCTGTGAAAGATTCTACCTTTAAAATAGGGAAAACATCTATCTTTGACAGGGACCACCTATAATAGGGAACTGTTCACTATCCAAACATACCATGATAGCAGTCATAATGTAGATAATTAAGCATCATCCCAAATACACCAAGTCCAATATTGGGATTGTCAATCTACAGTTTCCCACCCAACTTGCAAGAAACAAACCTTCATACATACAAAATCACCATATCAGTTCATTTAGGAAAATCTTAGATTGTAAGGAATAAGTTAGTTTCCAATCCATTGTCCTTTAGTTCTCGTCTTCCGTTTTATTTGTCTTGCATCAGTGATGAAAACTTCCGATGTCAGTTATTGCAGTCAGTGTGATGTGGACCCAGCAAATTGCCTGGTTGTCCTAACAAGTCAGTATAGGTGTGCAGTAGAACAGACAGTTTCCAAAACTTCACCAATTCAAGAATAACAGGGATCCTAGTATTGTCCATAATTCCAGGATCCCATAAGAGTCTCCATCTCGAGACTACTGTTGGTCGGCCTGGTGGTAAAACACAATTAATTTTATGTCCATTCGGCTTGGCTCCTTTGTCTCCTTTCCCGCCGTTCAACTGTTGTCCTTTCTCGGCCATCTTAACTTTCTTTTGTTCCAACTTCTTATGGACCCATTCATGGCTTCCTCAGAATCCATTTCATTTAGTCAGAAAACATTTTCAGGCATTGTTGTGAATGATCCTCTTCGTTCTTGATGGTGTCCTATTCGTTCTATAATTTTGAAACATGAACGCATCGTGCGCATCAGCGGCTGCAGTCCTCTTGTTGCAAGTGTACAACTGGACGGCATTATATTTTTACTTGTACAAGTCACTGTATAATCACCGAAAAATACAATATCACTCTAATTCTCAAAAGGAAAATACAGTATCATACAGTGACTTGTACAAGTAAAAATATAATGCCGTCCAGTTGTACACATGCAACAAGAGGACTGCAGCCGCTGATGCGCACGATGCGTTCATGTTTCAAAATTATGGAACGAATAGTGCCTTGCGAAAGTATTCGGGCCCCTTGAACCGTTCGACCTTTTGCCACATTTCAGGCTTCAAACATAAAGATATAAAACTGTAATTTTTTGTCAAGAATCAACAACAGGAGGGACACAATCATGAAGTGGAATGAAATTTATTGGATATTTCAAACTTGTTCAACAAATTAAAAACTGAAAAATTGGGCGAGCAAAATTATTCAGCCCCCTTAAGTTAATACATTGTAGCGCCACCTATTGCTGCGATTACAGCCGTAAGTCGCTTGGGGTATGTCAGTTTTGCACATCGAGAGACTGACATTTTTGCCCATTCCTCCTTGCAAAGCAGCTCGAGCTCAGTGAGGTTGGATGGAGAGCGTTTGTGAACAGCAGTTTTCAGTTCTTTCCACAGATTCTCGATTGGATTCAGCTCTGGACTTTGACTTGGCCATTCTAACACCTGGATATGTTTATTTGTGAACCATTCCATTGTAGATTTTGCTTTATGTTTTGGATCATTGTCTTGTTGGAAGACAAATCTCCGTCCCAGTCTCAGGTCTTTGGCAGACTCCATCAGGTTTTCTTCCAGAATGGTCCTGTATTTGGCTCCATCCATCTTCCCATCAATTTTAACCATCTTCCCTGTCCCTGCTGAAGAAAAGCAGGCCCAAACCATGATGCTGCCACCACCATGTTTGACGTTTGACAGTGGGGATGGTGTGTTCAGGGTGATGAGCTGTGTTGCCCTTACGCCAAACATAACATTTTGCATTGTTGCCAAAAAGTTTGATTTTGGTTTCATCTGACCAGAGCACCTTCTTCCACATGTTTGGTGTGTCTCCCAGGTGGCTTCTGGCAAACTTTAAACGACACTTTTTATGGAAATCTTTCAGAAATGTCTTTCTTCTTGCCACTCTTCCATAAAGGCCAGATTTGTGCAGTATACGACTGATTGTTGTCCTATGGACAGAGTCTTCCACCTCAGCTGTAGATCTCTGCAGTTCATCCAGAGTGATCATGGGCCTCTCAGCTGCATCTCTGATCAGTCTTCTCCTTGTATGAGCTGAAAGTTTAGAGGGACGGCCGGGTCTTGGTAGATTTGCAGTGGTCTGATATTCCTTCCATTTCAATATTATCGCTTGCACAGTGCTCCTTGGGATGTTTAAAGCTTGGGAAATCTTTCTGTATCCAAATCCGGCTTTGAACTTCTCCACAACAGTATCTCGGACCTGCCTGGTGTGTTCCTTGTTCTTCATGATGCTCTCTGTGCTTTAAACGGACCTCTGAGACTATCACAGAGCAGGTGCATTTATACTGAGACTTGATTACACACAGGTGGATTCTATTTATCATCATTAGTCATTTAGGTCAACATTTGATCATTCAGAGATCCTCACTGAACTTCCGGAGAGAGTTTGCTGCACTGAAAGTAAAGGGGCTGAATAATTTTGCTCGCCCAATTTTTCAGTTTTTTATTTGTTGAAAAAGTTTGAAATATCCAATACATTTCGTTCCACTTCATGATTGTGTCCCACCTGTGGTTGATTCTTGACAAAAAATTACAGTTTTATATCTTTATGTTTGAAGCCTGAAATGTGGCAAAAGGTCGAACAGTTCAAGGGGGCCGAATACTTTCGCAAGGCACTGTATGTCGACACAAAATACAGTTCAGCACTGAAACACACCGGTCAACGCCCCACGAAATGAGACGGACTGTCCGCACCCGCAGACAGATTCCACACGATAAACACCGCGGCCTAGTCGGGTCGTCATAGGTCTTCTCTCCAATTTATCTACCCCAGAGATATTTCCCACAACTTTATTTGTGGCCTAGCCAGGGAGTTTTTGCAATCTTGACAGTTTGTTATATGGCGTAGTTTCACAACTCACTATTCAGTTGTTCTCAGCAACCAGTAACCAGGAAAAACAACTTCTTCCTCGCGATTGCAAATTGAGGCCCTTAGCTCTCCAACTGAAGTTCAGTAGAATCGTTAAAACTTGTCCATCCAGGTCACGGCGCCACAACTGTTAGAAATCAGCCATGTCGTATAGTGGAAGTAATAATAACTTGCATACCCGGTTGTCAAGGGAGAGAGTAATTAAATTGTTTATTGCAGCATATTGATATTCTATTAGCACATGATGTATGTATTGAGGGGCGTGTTTACCTAGCAAAGCCAAGACAGTAACCCCCATGCCAACTGGTCAATGTAAACATTCCTGTGGTTACCAGAGTGCAACCTACAGGATGAAACTAAACAGAGAGGTTTCCTGTTATTCTCATTATCTAGGCACATTCACTTCTAATGAAATGTACATTCATATATTAGTTGTTAATGCTCCGATCCTACACACTGTAGCATTTATTTGGGAAGGCTGCAGATCCATTGTCATTAACTTTGCTATTGCATTTGTTACTTATTTGGCACAGGTTGAATTTATTGGTAGTATGGCTCTAAAAGTAGCTTGGATAGTAGGTTGAGCGTTTTTTTTCTCCAATTGTCTATGTGATGCTCACTCTCAAATAACCATTAGCTAAAACTGTTCATGAATCACCTACTAGACTCCTAATATAAACCACTAGCTACTAACTAATGAGGCAATATGAATTCCATGTAGAGTATAGTGGGTTGTATTGGGGGTTAAAGAAGGAGCAGAAAATATAGTTTTGCAGGATGTTGTGAAGTGCCCCATGATGTCACAATATGATTGTAAAAAGTCTACTGAGTATCTCTTACAATAAATGAACTGTACTACTGAAGAGTTTAACCGCTAAAAATAAAATGTTCTCTACATTAACTTAAGCTCTAACCATTTCTCAGTGTATCCACTTTATTGTATTCTTAAACTTATGTACTGTATTACTGAAATAGGAATGTTGTTTTGTTTATAATTTCCCCCACAGTTTTTCATTTGAAAATGTAGCCTACACCATACAAAACTATAGACACACCACAGACATTTATTTTGAAGGCAAAATATGAAAATCGTAAGTCTTATTATTGCTGCCAAATGTACAGTGGATATAAAAAGAATAAACACCCCTGTTAAAATGGCAGGTTTTTGTGATGTAAGAAAATGAGACTAAGATAAATCATGTCAGAACTTTTCCCACTTTTGATGTGACCTAATGTGAACAATTCAATTGAAAAACATACTGAAAATTTGAGGGTGAAAAATTTAAACCTTACAATAACCTGTTTGCACACCCTCTTATAACTGAGGATGTGGCTGTTTAAAATTAACCAATCACATTCACTCATGTTAAATAGAAGTCATTACACACCTGCCATCGTTTAAAGTGACTCTGATTAATCACAAGTAAAGTTCAGCTGTTCTAGTAGGATTGTCCTGACTTTTTGAGTTGCATCACACAGCAAAAGCCATGGTCTGCAGAGAGCTTTGTTGAAAGATATCAGTCATGGGAAGGGTACATAAGAATTTCCAAAGCATTAGATATACCATGGAACACAGTGAAGACAGTCATCATCAAGTGGGGAAAATATGGCACAACAGAGACATTACCAAGAACTAGACGTCCCTCCAAAATAGATGAAAAGACAAGAATACTGGTCAGGGAGGCTTCCAAGAGGCCTAGAGCAACATTAAAGGAGCTGCAGGCATTTTTAGCAAGTACTGGCTGTGTGCTGCATGTCACAACAATCTCCCGTATTCTTCTTATGAATGGGGATATGGGGTAGGGTGGCAAGACGGAAGCCTTTTCTTACAATGAAAAGCATCCAAGCCTGGCTGAAGTTTGCAGAAACAAACATCAAGTCTCCCAAAAGCATGTGGGAAAATGTGTCATGGTCTTATGAAACCAAGGTTTAACATTTCGGTCATAATTGCAAAATGTATGTTTGGCACAATGACAACACTGTGCATCACCCAAAGGACACCATACCCACAGTGAAACATGGTGGTGGCAGAATCATGCTTTGGGGCAGTTTTTTTCAGCTGGAACCCCTTATTAGTCAGTGTGGAGGGAATTATGAACAGTTCCAAATACCAGGCAATTTCTGCACAAAACCTTCAGACGTCCCTTAGAAAGCTGAAGGTCACCTTTCAACACAACAATGACCCAAAGCACAAATCCATATCCACAAAAGCATGCCTTCACCAGAAGAAGATTAACGTTTTGGAATGGCCCGGCCAGAACCCAGACCTGAATCCAATTGAACATCTGTGGAGTGATCTGAAGAGGGCTGTGCACAGGAGATGAACTTGGAATCTGACAGATTTGGAGCGCTTTTGCAAAGAAGAGTGGGCAAATATTGCCACATCAAGATGTGCCATGCTAATAGATTCCTACTCCAAAAGAGTGCTATAATAAAATCAAAAGGTGCTTCAAAAAAGTATTAGTTTAAGGGTGTGCACACTTATGCAACCAGGTTATAGTGAGTATTTTATTTTTCCCCCTCAAAGATTTCAGTTTGTTTTTCAATTGAATTGTTCATGTTATAGGTCACATTAAAGGTGGGGAAAGTTCTGACATAATTTATCTTTGTCACATTTTTTTACATCACAAATACCTGGCATTTTAACGGGTGTGTTGACTTTCTATATCCACTGTTCATTTGGCATTAGCAATGTGATAAGGAAAACCTACAAGAGTGAGGAACATGCATAAGTGTTTCATGATGGAGCGGCAGCTGGGGCTTTTGGTGGAATTAAAATGTCTTTAAAGTAGCTGTGGATGGAAAAGTAGCGCATGAGCAGCTGGTGACTGGTTGGCCAGCAGGAGTAGGTACAGAAAGCAGGGCCATTGCGGAAGAGGAAAAAGAGGAGAGGTGAGGGTGAAATCTGTCTTGGGTGGGGTGTTAGTGATGCTGGGTAGCTGGCAGACATAGAGGGAAGGAAGGACAACCAATGGACAGGCATCCTTTGGTGTGGCATTTAGAGTATTAGATATCTACAATCTATACATCCAATCTACATCTTTTAATGCAACCTTATATTTTTGTATTTAAAACCTGCAATAACAATCAATCACATTAATTAGTACTAGGGTCCTAAATTGTGTACTAGAGATTCCTTGGAATGGGTGAAACTCCAATGTTGTCAGGTGAGCTGAAACAAAAACCAAAATATCAAAATTGTGATTATCTGTCTGTCTGTTTTGTGTCTATTTGAGTTTCTGAAGATGTTTTGGAGGTATTTTATATTATTTTATTGCCAGGACCGTAAGAAAGGGACCAGGTAGGTGGATGAAGGGCAGATAGTCGGCCAGGCAAGGGCGCAAAACCCGTTACGAGTGGGAATGCACGGTCCAGAGTCAGGAGTTTAGACTGCTACACCAGAATCCAGCACATGCATGAATTTTTGTTATTTTGCCCTGTCTTGTGTAATTGTGCTTAACTGAATTATGATAGTTTGTCCTGTGAGAATGGGATAGCCCCTCCTGCAGCCTCAGTAACACATTGTCCAGTCTACTACCAGGCTTCCCCATTCCAAGAGAGATTAAAATAAAATTTGGCCTAATAATATGAATCAGCCAAATCCTTTATGATACCATTTCTCAAAAGAGCCTATAAATGGATATATTAAAATGTGCCAATGTGCATGAATGTACACATGAGGTGAACAAAGTATATAAAGTGTACAATAGATCAGTGTCGCTAGTTGAGTAGCATTATGGTTTGTGGGGTAAAACATTTTAATTGGTGAAGAAAACGTATCTACATAGTAGATAAGTAGTTTGATTATGTGTCCAAAATACCAGAAATTGAAAAGGGGGAAATTCTTTTAGCAACATTTATTAAAACAGCAATTATTTTTCCCATCTGTTAAGGTATTGTTTTACCATAAAAAAGACCAACACTTTGTACTTCTAATGGGGTCCAAAAAAAGAAATGTGACATTCTTAGCTGATGTATAAGGGAAAATCAATGACATGCCTGGTTGACTAAATTGATATCCAACTCAGCATGAAGAAGGGCATCCTTAGCAATAACTCCAGAGGCTTATTTTAAGACCAATTTATATTCAGGACAACTAAATAATTTAGATGGAATACAAAAGGTGTAACTCAAACACATCTTTACACCCAGTTTGTTTGGAATGTTACTGTATATTTTAATTGGAGAATGCTCACATGAAAGCTCATGATATCGCAATAAGAACTGTATCTGGTTACTGTTGTGCTAAAAATTTACTTTTTGTAATGAAAACATGAGTGACCAGGCAAAACGCATATTTTATTTCTTGGGGGGATTAATATTTAGCTGTAGCGCAAAACAGAATGACACAATCATAAAACAAAACATGGCAACAAAGAAAAACATTTACTGACCCCTGTTCAAAAGTCTGCATACCCATAGTTCTTAATACTGTGTATTGCCCCCTTTAGCATCAATTACAGTGCAGTCTTTTGAAATAGTTATTATGAGGCCCCAAAATCTTGCAGCTGGTATAGCTGCCCATTTGTCGTGGCGAAACGCCTCTAGGTCATTCAAAGTCATTGGTCATCATGCATGAACCACATGTTTGAGATGAACTTAAGGTCAGGATACTGGGATGGCCACTCTAGAACCTTCACCTATTTCTGCTGTAACCACTGGAGGGTTAATTTGGCGTCGTGCTTAGGGTCATGGTCGTGCTGGATGTCCAAGAGCATCCAATGCTTCCATGCAGCATTTGTGCAGAAGAATGCAAATTGTCTGCCAGTAGATTTTGATAACATGCTACATTGATCTTGCCATCAATTCTCATAAGAATCCCCATACCTTTAGAGCTCACACACACCCATAACTGTCATGGTTACAGTTAAGGATCCAAGCGCGGATTGGGGAGGAGAGAGAGAGTGGCAGGCAGAGTAGTCAGGGGCAGAGGGATGACTCAAGACCTGGCGGCAACGGCACAGGCAGGTAGCGGGCGGAGTAGTTGGGGACAGGCAGATGGTCAGTACACGAGCGGGCGGCAGCAGTACAGACGAGGGGCAGGCAGAATAATCAGCGACAGGCGCGGAGTCGGAATTCAGGCTGAGAGCAGATGTACAGGCAGGGAACAGGCAGAATAGTCAAGAACAGGCAATCGGTTGGTACACAGAGAATCGAACATAGACCATTGATCTGGCAGGGGTGATTAGTTAGAGCTCTACAGAAGTAATGGGTGATGAGGCAGGGGGTGTCAGGTGTGTGTGACGTTCATTGGAAACAGGTGCAGGAGCAGGTGAGAGGGATCAGGCACAGTGAAGTCAGCCCGAGGACCCACCTCTGCGGGGATCACAGAGGCGGGGACGTGACAACAACATCAGTGAGCCACCAGCATGCTTCACAGTGGGGATGGTATTCTGTTCACTATAGGCCTTGTTGACACCTCTCCAAACATAGCGCTTATGATTGTGACCATAATCTCTATTTTGGTCTCATCACTCCTATATACAGTGTGCCAGAAAATGTGTGGCATGTCAAGGTGTTGTCGGGCATACTGGAACTTGTTTTTTTTGTGGCTTTGGTGCAGTAAAGGCTTCTTATTGGGAACTCAACCATGCAGTCCATTTTTGTTCAATTATCATCATATTGTGCTCCTTGAAACAACCACACAGTCTTTTTCCTGAGATTACCCATGGGTTTGGCTTGGTATCAAGATATCCCCCAATGTTAAGTGATTGAACAGTATTGACTGGCATTTGCTAGTCTTTGGATATCTTTTCATATCTGTTTCCATCTTTGTAAAGTTCCATTACCTTGTTGTACAGGTCTTTTGACAGGTTTATCTAGACTGCTCAGTGCATCTACGTGGGAGCTAACAAACTCATTGACTATTTATACACAAACAATAATTGCTATTTAAAAAGTCACAGGAGTGAAATTCACTTTTAATTGCCATTTTCACCTGTGTGTGTCACCTTGTGTGTTTGTAACAAGACCAAACATTCAAGGGTATGTAAACATTTGCTCAGGGCCATTTGGGCGATTTCTGTTATCAATATGACTAAAAAACAAGCCAAACAACTACAGGATAGTGAATGGCTTTATATGACCACTACCCTTAATTAAAAGACATTTTTTGCATGATCAGGCCGCCATCTCCCGCTCTTCCGGTTTTCCCAACTGCCATGAACTCATCCCGGTCCCCTTCATTTGTCTTGTCTCCAATTATCACTCACACCAGGTACCAATTAAGCCATTTGTATGTGTTTAAATGTTTCTCCTCTGCTTCACTCAGTTGTCAGTCATTGATCCGTGTCACAACTGCTTCATGTTAGTGGTGAGTGTCTCGGTTTTGTACCAACCTTTATTTTCATTCAGTTTGTTTTTGCAGTACTCGGTTTTCTTTTCAAATAAACATTAGAATCAACTGCAATCCTCTGCCTGCACCTGGTCCGTCCTCTCCACCACTACACCCCAGCTTATGACACAGGTATTATTTGAAAATCAGTGCCATAATTTCCCAATTTCTGCCAGAGTATGCAACTTAAGACCACAACTGTAAAAAATTGAAAACAACTGTGAAATTACTTTATCCTGGAGTTAAACGCATTTCACATACGCTTTCAGTCCTAGTCTAAAAGCATATGGTGTCATTTTTTATTTTATTTTTTATACTAAGCTAGAGATGGTTATTTTACATGATGAGACGAGGGAAATGGGGAATGGTCATGCTTTTTTTATTTAAATCTGGGGAGGGTCATTACATTTTATAATTGATTTCATTTCAGTAACCTACACTGAACAAAATTATAAACGCAATAATTGTCACGTAGGGTATTGGTAAGGGGAATCCAAAGGAAATCCAAAAAGGGGAAATGGAGGCAGATGCAGGGGTTCAGGGGAGGACTTTAATGTTAACTAAAAGTAAAACAAAACCGAGTGCCGTGCACTACACAAAAACAAACAAAAACTTAAACTGGGCGAGCAGGAGCAGGAGCAGACATCAAACATGGAGCAACAGGCATGACAATAACAGCACCATGACACCAACAACAATGATCCGACAAACACTGGGAGAAACTGACTGAACTAAATACAGAGACTAACGAGCAGAACAGAAACAGGTGGGGGCAAAACACAGGTGAACTAAATACACTCATCAACAGAAACAAGGACAAGACAGATCACCGACATACAGAAAACACGGACCGGAACGGCCCCAGCTGGCCGGGACCGTGACAATAATAGTTTTTGCCCCCATTCATCATGAGCTGAACGCAAAGATCTAAGACTTTGTCTATGTACACAAAAGGCCTATTTCTCTGAAGTATTGTTCACAAACATGTCTAAATCTGTGTCAGTTCTCCTTTGCTGAGATTATACATCCACCTCACACCACAGGTGTAACATATCAAGATGCTGATCAGACAGCATGAGTATTGCACCGGTGTGCCATAGGCTGGCCACAATAAAAGGCCACTAAACAATTTGCAGTTTCACTGTATTGATCTGAATGATTTGCTCTATAAGGGTTTAAATAGGTTATGCTAGCTAACATTAGCTATGTAGACTAAGTTAACTAGCTTGGTTAGCTAGCAACTGTCATGGAAGCTAGGTTAAAAAATGTTCACAAAGTAATCATGCAGTGGTGGGTTATTTTTTTTAAATTTGATTCAAATTATTATGCAAATATGTATTTGTGGACAATTTTAATGGTTTGGCATTGTAATAAGTGGTGTGAAAATATTTTCTGAAATGGATAACATTTGCATAATGTCTTCTGTTAGAGTGTAGAGAGGAAGGACTGGAGAAAAACTGGATAGGAAGAAGCATGAAGGAGATACAGTGGGGAGAATAAGTATTTGATACACTGCTGATTTTGCAGGTTTTCCTACTTACAAAGCATATAGAGGTCTTTCATTTTTACAATAGGTACACTTCAACTATCCAAAAATCCATAAAATCACATTGCAAGATTTTTTGATTATTAATTTGCATTTTATCGCATGACATAAGTATTTGATCACCTACCCACCATTAAGAATTCCGGCTCTCACAGACCTGTTAGTTCTTATTTAAGAAGCCCTCCTGTTCTCCACTCATTACCTACATTAACTGCAACTGTTTGAACTCGTTACTTGTATAAAAGACACCTGTCCACACACTCAATCAAACAGACTCCATTGAACATGGGTCATGGCTGGGTCTTCCACCATGACAACGACCCGAAACACACAGCCAGGGTAACTAAGGAGTGGCTCCGTAAGAAGCATCTCAAGGTCCTGGAGTTGCCTAGCCAGTCTCCAGACCTGAACCCAATAGAAAATCTTTGGAGGGAGCTGAATGTCCGTATTGCCCAGCGACAGCCACGAAACCTGAAGAATCTGGAGAAGGTCTGTATGGATGAGTGGGCCAAAATCCCTGCTGCAGTGTGTGCAAACCTGGTCAAGAACTACAGGCCACATATGATCTCGGTAATTGCAAACAAAGGTTTGTGTACCAAATATTAAGTTCTGCTTGTCTGATGTATCAAATACTTTTTTCATGCAATAAAATGCAAATTAATTATAAAAAAATCATACAATGTGATTTTCTGGATTTTTAAGATTTTGACAGTTGAAATGTACATATGCTAAAAATTACAGACCTATACATGCTTTGTAAGTAGGAAAACCTTCAAAATCAGCAGTGTATCAAATACTTGTTCTACCCGCTGTAAGTGAAGAAGGAAAAGTAAAGATACACTGCTAATACAAGCCTGCTAATTTATTATTCCAATGTTTTGAGATTAAATACAAAAATGAGGTGAGCAATGTTAATCTGTTAACCAAAGTATTTGCTATGATAGTCACAATTTATTATTAATCATTGGCGAGGAAGTAAATGGGAGTACTTCGCTCTTTTTTAAGGGAGTAAAAAGAGCTAAGTGAGGAATGTAGAAGAGGTTGAATGGTAAAGAGAATGAAGATGAGTGAAGAAAAGAGGAGAACGTTTGAAGGAGAAGACAAAGTATAGTGTCTGTTTTTCATTGTTGCTCATGTTCTCAAATTCTGCCCAGACTACCCGGACCACTAAATGGCAGTTTAGATCAGATAGTTCTGTCTTGTCTGTATTGTTTCAGTAATATTGTTGTTTCTCTATCACAGCGTGCCTGTGGATGGAAGAGAGGTACCTGAATTGAGCAGCCTTACAGCCTGAGGAAAGAAACTGTCCGGTACCCTGTTAGTTTTGGATGGAATACTCCTGTACCTTTTGCCTGGCGGCAGCTTGGTAAATAGTCCATGGCATGGGTAACTGGCAGTGACACAGCCAGACAAGATACTCTCAATAGTGCATCTGAAAAGTTGATTAGTATCCTGGAATCCATGCCAAATCTCCTTAATCCGCGTAGGAAAAAGAGACATTTCCTGGCCTCCTTCACCAAGACGTTAGAATGATGAAACCAGGTCAAGTCATTGCCGATGTTAACACCAAGGAACCGGATGTTGTGAACTCTTTCTACAGCAAACCCTACAATGTGTATGGGGGTGTGGTCTCCCCGTCGTTGCTTCCTGTGATCAACAATCATCTTTGTTTTGCTGATATTGATCTGGAGGCTGTTCCTGACACCACAAAGTCAGTTAACTTACCTCGTCTCTATAGGCTGACCCGTCATTGTCAGAGATCAGGCCTATGACGGTGGTGTCACCAGCAAACTGGCAGTCATAAGTGAAGAGAGAGTACAGGAGCGGGCTCAGCACACAGCCCTGGGGAGAGCCAGTACTGAGAGTCAATGGGGTCTGCCTGTTCAGGATCCATTTGCACGTAGAGGGGTCAAGACCCAGTTCCCTGAACTACACAGCCAGCTTGTGGGGCACAGTTGTGTTGAAGGCTGAGCTGTAGTCAATGAACATCACTCTTACATATGTGTTTCTCTTGTCCAGATTAGAGAGTGCGGAGTGGAGTGTCAGAGCTATGGCATACTCTGTGGATCTGTTGTCGGTAGGCAAACTGCAGAAGGTCAAGTGTTACAGTCATGGAGTCTGTGATTTGAGATTTAACTAGCCGCTCAAAGCACTTCATGATGATTGGTGTTACAGGGTGGTGATCATTCATGCAGAATACTTTTTGCTTTTTTGGCACAGGAACAATTATGGACTCTTTGAAGGAGGTGGGGACCACTGACAGATGTAGCCATAGGTTGAAGATATCAGTAAAGAAATCAGCCAGTTGATAGCACAGACCTTGAGAACACGGCCTGATATGTCTGGTCCAGGAGCCATGTGGGTGTTAAACCTTTTTAGGGCTTTGCAAACATCTGCCCTGGTCATTTGTAAAGGGCAGCCGTCCTGGTCCATTTGAGTGTCCATGCCAGGGATGATGTTCTCAAAGTGAGCATAGAAAGAGTCCAGTTCTGCTGGGAGAGATGCTGGCACTTCCCCCACATTGCTTGAATAGCCTTTATAGTCAGTTATGGTTCTCAGACCACTCCACATATTCCTGGTATTGGAGGCCTGGTAGAGAGATACTACTTTGACTTTGTATTGGCTTTTTGCCACTTTTATTGTCTTCTTGAGGTCATACCGAGATTTCTTATAATTGTTCTTGCTGCCAGAGTTGAATGCTGCAGTCCGTGCCTTAAGCATGGCATGAATACCACTGTTATTATTTTGTAGTTGTACATGGCACAATGTCGTCGATATATTTGCTAATAAAATCGATCACAGACTCCAGACGCCTCTCGGAACATTTCCCAGTCGGTAGTGAGCAAACAGTCACGTAAGTCTGCATCCAATTAGTCCGTCCATCTTTGAATGGACCTCATCACTGGCTTCTCTTGTTTTAGCCCCTGCCTGAAAGCAGGGAGCAACAGTATGACGTGAGCTTTCATAATTATTGATTCAGAGTTCTTAAATGTTTATTTCCTAAAATGTGTCATACCTAATGTTGTGGCAATTTTTTAACTAATGTATTTTGGAGACATGTTTGCTTATCCATTACCTGGTATGTAACTCGGGTCTTTGGTTGTGACATGCATCTGTATTATTGCAGAGAATCAATAAGTTCTCTGACCATCTGCTCCACTGGCTAAACCATTAAGGGTATCTGTCCTTTGTTCCTTAGGAATGTGATTGTGGGGGACGGTAGGGGCAGTTGGCCCTTTAGGTAAAAACAACAGTACATTATGGCAGGAAGGATAAGATAGGGGGTATAACCCTCCCACCTGTGTGACCTAAGATTGATGGGTGACATCATACCACACCCCTTTAACTGTTATAAATACCGACCATTGTTGTAAGTTCCTTTAGAGGCTCCTCGAATGATTATGTAAGCATTTGACGCGTCTCTCTACTTGCAAATAAATTGCTAATTGTGCCAAGAGAATTTTGTCTCTGTCTTACTCCTTTGAGTGTCTATCGATGGAATTTCCATCACACTAACCACTGAATGAAGCTGGAACTTATCAAGGAAACATGATCACCTTGCTCAGTAATAGCCAAGCTTATTTAATTAAATATTACATGCAGTTGTGATTTAGGGTTTGGCTGACCGCCACTCTTTGGAATGAGGTAGTTTGGTCATTGTCCTGTAAAATTGGTACATTTGTGTGCTGTAGCCATGCTAATACAGTTGCCTTGGTGGTTGCAGTGGGTAAACCACTGCAAATATGGCCTGGAGATTTTCACTCCTATAATTTAGTTGTGCAGCTCATCCCCTGGGGGGCAAACCAATTTTGGGGTCAGGCAAGTGTGAAGAAACTACAGGATATTATAAATGCACGATAGCCAATTTCGCAGACCTGTGTTGGTCCTGTGGTAAAGTCAAATTTGAGAGCTGTTTAGCTACGTTAGATAAAAATTCAATAAGTTATATGGTTTATAATTCCTTTGCACAAGCAACCGTGTTGCACATTGATGTCTTTGATGGTGTTAGTGAATGTTCATGTTTTTAACATGTTAACTTTGTTTTGATGAATATAGAGGATGCATCTCCTTATCGAATGAATTAGAGATCAACCCCATCTACCCATTCTCTGTTAGTAATGTACGTCCTGAAAAGATGGCCTGTGCAGTTTCAGGATGGCGCCTCCTGTGGCTGTATTTGTCATTGTTCATGATCATGGTGTCACTTTCCATTGACTTAATGAAGTGAATACAGGGGGATGTATGATATGATAACTGATTATGATTGGAAAGAGTTGAGCTTAGGGCTCAAGGCAAATCAAATAGGTATTTATAACAGGACATTTTAATTGGTTAATATGAATATTGTTTTGTTTGATGTAATGTCTAACAGTTTTATGGTTGAATAGATCAAACCATTTCTGATTTGGGTAAGCATAGTAAAGTCTGACAATCTTATTTCACTGCTAGCTGCTATTGGGCATTAATATAGCACAAGGAGTCAAACAACAACAACCAAGCCAGTTCTGGATGGAAAAGGAATTTGACATAGACTTTTCTGGAAATTTGTCTGAATAGGGTACACGCTTCACTCTGATTATGGTACTTTTGAGATCCACAAGCTTTGTCTTCATTGTTGGGAGTTTGTGGAACCATACCCAGTGGATGAAAGTCTGATGGACTGTTGAACCACACTAATCATTTTTTTGCAGTTATACTTTAAACTGATCGGGACACCACAACCCCTTTTCTGATGATACATCCCTTCACGGACTGGACACAGACAACTGAGTATGTTACTACCAGCAACATGGCTGGGAAGGATTTCTACAACCACACTGGTTCAATCTGTTTTAAATCTTCCTGACCACTCACATGGCAGAACGATGCAAGGGTCAGATCATTTGGCTTCACACTCCATTTCTAGATGAATCATTGACTGCGAGATGAGAGGAGAATCCAACTGAGTACTAAAGGACTCTACTACATACTACATGTCAGAGTAACACGGCCAGTTGACAAGACATGTCACATGGTCCCAACTCAGTGGAAGGCACTGTTCTGGTGTTAATCTTGAATAAGTGAAGTGTTGGAAACTATTTTCCACTACACATCTACACTGACTTGTTAGGACAATCAGGCAATTTGCTGGGTCCACATCACACTGCCTGCAATAACTTATATTGGAACTTTCCATCACTGATGCAAGTCAAAGAAAACTGAAGAGAAGAACTAAAAGACATTTGATTGGAAACAAACTCCTTTCCTTACAATCTAAGCTGTTCCTAAATGGACTGATATGGTGATTTATGATATTGTCGCATGGATCATTATACAGACAAGTTTTATTTTGTATAATCATGATGTCATGTTTTCGCCAGATTTTCTGCTGAACATGATTAACACTGATAGTTGCCTGTTGATGTCAAAATGTTTTTCGACCATTATAATCTGAGGTGGGCGAGGGATTGATAACTGTCATACATTGAGTTATGTGTTAGTGTGTCAAATGTTTTGTTTACATTCATTTTAATTTGAGGAAAAATAAGACCTGACTGGTCAGATACTCATTTTGTTGTTTTGTGTTAGTCATTTGTAATAAAGGTGTATGGGCCTTTCCTTTTCAGTAGGAATTGAATTGTACTTGTAGTGTTTCATCAAACAGGTAATATTTTTCTTTAAATGTTTGATAGGGGGGAGTGTGGAATCTGAGCATTAACAATTACATATATGAATGTACCTAAATGAATGTGCCTAGATAATGAGAACAACACAAACATCTCTGCTGCAATTATCTCTCTGTATGTTGCGCTCTGGTAACCACAGAAATGTTTACATTGACCATTTGGCATGGGGGTTACTGTCTTGCTAGGTAAACACGCCCTTCAATGTATATATCAGCTTGTAACCAACATTACAGTCAGAATAGAAGAGATTGAGCCTGTAACATCATGGGCTAATGGGCTATCAAATGCTGCAATAAACAATTAAATTACTCTCTCCCTTGACAACTTGGTATGGGAATAATTATTACAACCACTATACGAAACGGCTGATTTCAAATAAGGCGTACCAGTGTCTCATACATGCCTCCCTATAGGGTGATAAGGAATAAGAGATACATTGCAAGACGGTGGACAACATAGCTGACCGGGTTAAAATAAATGCGTCCTTAAACTTCACATGTGCATTTCATTATGGCACAATGAAAATATAGAGACAATGAAAACCTAACATACAGATACCTGCCCGATGATACCTGCTCCGTCATCTCCCGCTTTTCCTGGTCTTCCCAATGTTCATGGACTCATCCTGGTCTCCTTCATTTGTCTTGTCTCCAATTGTTACTCACACCAGGTCCCAATTAAGTCATCAGTATGTGTTTAAATGTTTCTCCTCTGCTCCCCTCATTTGTCGGTCATTGTTCCATGTTACAGTGTGTCCTGATGTTAGTCGTGAGTTTCGTTTTTGTTTGCCTGTTTGCTTTGCTTCAGTTTTTCAAGTGTTCTATGTTTCTTTTAAATAAAAGGGATATCATTGACTGCCAATCTTGCCTTCGCCTGGTCCGTCCGCTCCACTACACCCCGATTGTGACAGTTGCCTCTCAGAGCAAAAGCCATGGTCCGCAGAGAGCTTCTAAAGCATCAGAGGGATCTCATTGTTGAAAGATATCAGTCAGGAGAAGGGTACAGAAGAAATTCCAAAGTCTGAAAGATGTGTTTTAAATGTCATTATATCTCTGTCCAGATGGTGCAGATATCTAGATCTTTTTAAATTGTCATTAATTAATTAGTTTGAGCTGTAACCTTTTTTAACTACAGTGAATCAAACATACATGCTTAGAAGGTGTAACTATGTGGGAATAGACACTGCTGTTGTTGGTACCATATAAGTACTTATTTAAGATGATGGACTTATAGGTACTTACATGGTAAGAGTACACAAGGTATGGGAAAGAATAAGCTACAACAGGATGATGGGGTGAAGGTATGTTATGGAGTATTAACTGAAAACAAATGATAATTTTCTAAATAGACTAGTTTTAATGTGTATTTCCACTTCAAGCTAATGAATCTTAATTGTATCTACCTTAGGAAACAACAATAATTTAGGAGATTAGCATATTAAAAGCATGCCTTCTAATGTTAATGTTTAATTGTCCTCAACAACAGTAAAATCTGACAAACTTTAGCTTTCAACGCGATGAAATAATAGCCTACATTGGAGCACTTTCAAACCAGCATATTGGAGAAAAAAACTTATGTGGGCGCTAATTTTTCGAGGAGAAGCAGTGGGGACTTGCGTTAAGCG
The DNA here is from genome assembly GCA_016801105.1 of Esox niger. Taxonomy (NCBI): domain Eukaryota; kingdom Metazoa; phylum Chordata; class Actinopteri; order Esociformes; family Esocidae; genus Esox; species Esox niger. Next base: position 43,662 of record JACXGJ010001163.1, read on the forward strand.
GAGAAATGCACATCATCTTTCTTTTCTCTTAAATCCTTGATTCTGCAAGCGAACTTGCAATAAAATGATTAAAAATCACCTTTAAATTAATATACACAAATAAGAATGACATATACTTTCAAAATATTTTTTTTATCACCAGGAATTGTATCATTCTTTGTTCATATGAGTACACATAACACCTACATTGTTCCTAAATAACTAACCATTCTTACCATGTACTTACATCCTTGTTACTATGTAGTTACATGGGAACTACCCAGTAAAATTGATGGGTTACCATGGTTTTATTGTAGTTCTGAGACAAAACAATCAGATGCAATTTGATATCAACTGAGATCTGGTTAGATGAGAACTGAGAACTACTCTTTGAGATTGATACTTTAATGTAAGCAAACTATGTTAACTGAAGATGAGTAATTGGAACAATAATAGGAAATTGTGTTCTTCTGTTCTTGTAGTTTTTTATTTATTTATTATTGAAAAGAGTGAAATTGTAATTTTTCTACACTGACAGAATAGAAAGCTGCTACGTAAATCTCTGATTCACGAAAGTCCAACTGTACGACATAATGCCACACTGGTTGGGTCCATACCAGGTGCACCTTATCACAGCACCTGCTCCACGTAGCTGAAAGAGGAACCTGGATCCACACCACACACTAAAGGAGGGCTTCAGTATTTTAATATAAGGCCGGGTTGAAGTAAATTGAAGTTACCTGAGGGAATTGTGATTTTTGGAGCTAGTAACCCTCACCTCCAACCCAGCCTGCAGCCATAGACCCCTCAGACAAAACTGGTCACCTTGGCATTCACAAAGGAGAGCACACATTCACCTGACCTGGCTGATGAAGTCGCTAGAATGGAGATAACTAGAGCTAAGTCATCATACCCTGCATTTGTGATAGAATTCAGGAATAGGGTCAACACGAAATATGTTTTTTTTTTACATTTTATAAAGGGCTTTGTAGTGTACAATACTGTTTGATAAAGTTATGGGAAAGATGTTGCTTTAAATGTTTATAATCTCTACTCTACTTAGTTCAGAGAAAACCCCTTGAAAGATTCGCACTTGCCAGAGAGCTGGTCTTTGTTGACACCTATTCAATGTAGTTCACACACTCTATGGCCTTAACATCACCCAGCTACTTATGTATTCAAATGGGGACACTCATACCTTGTGCTTAACTGGCCTAGTTAGCTATAGACACATACAAGCAAGCGAGCAAGTTTATTAATATATAGAAGCAATTCAATGTGCTTTACAGTGAAAATAAAAATAATGTAATAGAATCAAAACTGTCAGATCCATCAACAGCAGATTATTACATTTACACAGAGGTTATTCCTCTGATAGCACCAGAACGTGCAATGGTAAAAGATAGCAAGATATAAATTTAATAACAATATAAATCAAGAAATATAAAATACAGCATAATAATAAAAAATAGAAAGCTATAAAAGCGGTAAGACTAAACAGTGCTTTTATAAAAACATGTATTAATACTTGTTCATTTAGCTAATAAATGAACAAGTATATCAAACCAAATTAAATTAAAACTTTTTTCAAATGCACTTGACATCAGGTATAACCAGTACAGTGAAAGGTAAAGTAGCTTAGCAGCAGGATTCATAATAAATTGTAGCAGCAATATGCAAAGTGCAGATAGTTTGAGTGCAGGTGGACAGCCACTGTGCTGTTCAGCAGTCTCACTGTACTGATGGACTGGGCAGTCCATATCACTTATTGTCTATTCATAATAGCTGGTCATAGTCACACACACCTGGATGAATGACAGTTTAATCAGGTAGCTAATTACAAAAATAAGTGCCATGCACACTTTTGTGAAGACAGTGGAAACATTATAATAGCTCAGCATAATCACCCCTCCCCTGAAACACACCTAGCTATCTGCATTGATGGTTGAGCTAGAAAGCCAACATACAAGAAATGTTGCAGTGATATTTATAAAGTATATGTAATTATCAGGCAAAGACAGCTACCCAATGAATAAGCTAGAAACCAGGAAATATTAGCTAGCTCGAAAGTTAACATTGTTACCTAGCTAGCTAAAGTTAGCAGTAACGTCAGTAGTTATAGATAGATACCGAGCAATACAAATGACTGACAACTTTCTGAAAAGGAATTCTGTAACTAGATAGCAAACGATTGAATTATCTGCATACATGTAGGAATGTTTCGTGCCAGACAGATTTAATCCTCTGATTACATACGAAGTCCTATGTCTTTTACATTTTGTCTGTTGACTTCCATTGTCTGTGGATGCCATAGTTGCCCTCTGTAAAAGTAATCTGGGTACAGCTGTTTTATGTAAGACAAATTAGTTTTCTTTTCGGCCATCTCTGCATTTGCAATGCAATGCTTGTATTTTGTCCATTTCCTTCTCATACGCTGCAGGATATTCCACTGATTCTATCACACGGTCAACATCTGTGACAATAATGTTCATCTCGTTCTCTGTCAATGTTTTCAACAGTATCCAAGTTTGGGGTTTTCTCATTGTTGTTCAATAAATCTTCCGAGTCTGAGAGGTTAATCGCATCATTGTCCTCCAGAAAGTATTCTCTCTCAACTTGTTCCCACGCAGATTAGTTAACAATCGCAGCTAAATTCAGGAAAGTGATTGTAAGCTCTAACGAGTTTGCACATGTCCATGTTTGAAATTCCTGGGATCATAATGATTCTGACAAAGTAGTCGCGTTATAAGCCAGTGACTTGATAGACCAATCAAAACTCAGTATGTCAGTCAGTAGCATAGGCAGAAATTGTTGTTTGGCTGGGCACAGGTAAAAGTGGCTGGGCCCAAAAACGAAATACAGCAAAACTCACAGACCTATTTAGTTTAAATGTCAACGAAAACACAAAAAATCCCTTGACAAAAAATACTGTTTTATTATGCAGAGACCATAGGACGGGCAGCGTCAGCTTACAATACTACCGCGGACAACGCACAGCCTTTCCGAGTACGACCATGACCAAAGACATATGAAACAAATAATTAACATTTGCATATTAATTACAGGCCATATATTCTGAGAGGAAGGTAGGAACCGAAAGAGAACGTGATTACAGAAACCGTAAACAGTGCATTATATAGGGCAGAAATTATACTGTAGGGATGATTGAAGTATCAGTCAGACAGCCTAACCACATTGAATCAAAATATCGGATCCGATGTAACCAATTAGATTAGATGTACCTCTTACTGACATTTTCACCATTTCTGATTTGTTAGAAAACAATACAAACAACAAATCAAATGTACATAATTATTTTGTAAAAATAAGTCAATAAAAAAATAAAGAATTGTTAAGCCAACCTGATTTGGTGGGCCAGTAATAAATCTGGTAGGGCACAGGCCCAGTCTGGCCCAGCTGTGGCTTCGCCTCTGATGTCAGTATGTCCAGGTATCTGTCTTTTACGGTCTGTTACATCGGTCTGCCAGGAAATGGTTCATAACATATTATTGGAATATGTTATTATTGGAATATGAGGACCTTGTACTAGTAATAAAGTAAAGGATGTATTCAGTGATTGGAATTTACACACCCACGTGACAATGCAACTTACCCCAAACTGTCAGTATACAGTGGGGCAAAAAAGTATTTAGTCAGCCACCAATTGTGCAAGTTCTCCCACTTAAAAAGGTGAGAGAGGCCTGTAATTTTCATCATAGGTACACTTCAACTATGAGAGACAAAATGAGGAAAAGAAATCCAGACAATCACATTGTAGGATTTTTAATGAATGTATTGGTAAATTCCTCGGTAAAATAAGTATTTGCTCACCTACAAACAAGCAAGATTTCTGGCTATCACAGACCTGTAACTTCTTCTTTAAGAGGCTCCTCTGTCCTCCACTCGTTACCTGTACACCCTCCCAGGTCCAGGTTGTTTTAGGCCTGATTTCCCTACTTGCACATTTTGGGTCCTTGAATCATTTCTGTAACAGAAATCATCTATTGTGAGTGCTTATGGTGATCACAACCCCTTTGGCTAAAAAAAGAATAATAAAAAAAATGTGGACACTATTTTGAAACTTCATCTCTTAGAAAGGCAAAAAAAAAGTTTTACGACACACATTTCTGCAATAGTGTATGCTAATTTATTTTTATAATATGTATGAAGTTTTGTGAGATAGTTATTTTCTGATATTTCCATGCCTTTATAGTGATATTACTGTGTTTTAGGTTGAAATAAATGAATAAAAATAAAAGGTTGAAAATATAGGCACTAGAAATAAACCCATATAAAATCATTTAAAAAGACATTACATTCCTCCAGTTATACCGCAATACACCTAACGGCCACTAGAGGGAAGCACGAGATCGGTATTTTGCAGTTATATACATATTAAATTATTTTTTGTTCAATCCATTCCATGTTTTTCCATGAAAACCAATAACACCCCCATACCATGTAGAAAGAATAATATTTGTACATAATTTTTTTATATACAAACGATGATGTTGATAAAATTGTTCATAAATAGCGTTTCACTTACTTCATATGTGGATGGTTCACGTCTCTGAGCTGTTGGAGCTGTCTGGCCATTACGCTTACGCATTGCATCCACATACTGTTTCCATATAAATTATCATATTCAAAATACTTTTGCACGTTAAAATCTAGTCTAAAACGTTGATCTATAATGTCCTTTTTCGGAATGAAAGCGATGCAGTGATGAACGCGACGCAAGTCTTTGTTGATACTCCATGGACTACACTTTGGGTAAGGAGGAGCCACTGGATCTGAGGTCGTGCCATAGACCATGTGATTCCCTGGGAGACCTTATCTGAATTGCTATTGGAAGCCAGGCATCAGATGACCTAGCAAAATGTTGTTAGCGATTGGTCAACAAAGAATTGACTAAGGAACAGCAGATGCACTAAACTCCATTACATGGAGTGCGTAATGGCCACCATTTTGGTACAACCTGGTGTTTTTCTTACGTAGGCTGTGATGCACGTAGGTAAACAAACTTTACGTCAATCGCTACATTGGAATTAGCCGCTAACCAGTAAGTAAAATATAATAATATTTCGGTATCAATTAATACACTTACACAACTAGTCATCATCCACGGATCCGCGGAGGCTGTACGACAATGGTTAATGGCACGTTTAAACTTGTTATCAGTCTAAAAGACACCTGACCACAACCTCAAACAGTCACACTCCAAACTCCACTATGGCCAAGACCAAAGAGCTGTCAAAGGACACCAGAAACAAAATTGTAGACCTGCACCAGGCTGGGAAGACTGAATCTGCAATAGGTAAGCAGCTTGGTGTGAAGAAATCAACTGTGGGAGCAATTCTAAGAAAATAGAAGACATACAAGACCACTGATAATCTCCCTCGATCTGGGCATCCACGCAAGATCTCACCCCGTGGGGTCAAAATGATCCCCCGTGGGGTCCAAAGAACACCATACATAATGTGAAGCATGGGGGTGGAAACATCATGCTTTGGGGCCAGGACGACTGATCCGTGTAATGGAAAGAATGAATGGGGCCATGTATTGTGAGATTTTGAGTGAAAGTCTCCTTCCATCAGCAAGGGCATTGAAGATGAAACGTGGCTGGGTCTTTCAGCATGACAATGATCCCAAACACACCGCCCGGGCAACGAAGGAGTGGCTTCGTAAGAAGCATTTCAAGGTCCTGGAGTGGCCTAGCCAGTCACCAGATCTCAACCCTTAGAAAATCTTTGGAGGGAGTTGAAAGTCCGTGTTGCCCAGCGACAGCCCCAAAACATCACTGCTCTAGAGGAGATCTGCATGGAGGAATGGGTCAAAACACAGTGTGTGAAGACTTACATTAAATGTTTGACCTCTGTCATTGCCAACCAAGGGTATATAACAAAGTATTGAGATCAACTTGTTACTGACCAAATACTTATTTTCCACCATAATTGACCAATACATTCATAAAAAAATCCTACAATGTGATGTCCTGGATTTTCTTTTCTAATTTTGTCTCTCATAGTTGAAGTGTGCCTATGATGAAAATTACAGGCCTCTCATCTTTTTAAGTGGGAGAACTTGCACAATTTGTGGCTGACAAAATACCTTTTTACCCAACTGTATATAAGACCAATTAAATTACCCACTTTGACCATTGTTTTTATTATAGAACATTTGCTGTAGTATGTTATAGTGCTGTGTAATGAAAACATATGTTTTTTAAGTTACAACACAGATAATGGTCCAGAACCATGTAAATGACGATCCAGAATTGTCCAGACTTGTTTTGTTCTCTAATTATTAAGGTGATGATATCATAAAAGATCATGGTGTTAAAAAGTACTGTTTTGTTGCAGTCTAAATCCTAATGTGTAAATTGTTTAAGGATTGATATAGAGGGTTGCTTCAGTATCAAGAGGATGGATTGTTATGGAATTTCTTGAACAGATGTATACTTAGTCCTAGAATGCAAAAATGAGTTGCTAGTTAAATGTACTGAGACCCAATGTTTAGATAATAAAAGGAATGTAGGAAAGGGGTCTAGTATTTGTTAATTGTCATTCAATTGATCATTCAATGGTATCAGTAGATCATTGGGTTCTCTGTAAATCTGTCTGTTTAAACCATCAGTGTAAATGTTCATTGTCCAGAGAGCGTGTGTCCCTTCTGGGTTATAATATGTTACTTACAGTGTCCTTAGTTCCTTATGATAAGGTGGGTGGGACACAGCCCACCCTTTGGGTAAAACCTATGTATTGTTGATATAAGACAGTTGGGCAGTATCTTACCACACCCCTTTTAACTGTGATAAATATTGTTAATGTATTTTACTCAGAGATTCCTCATTGGTTTATTTTGTAAGCTTTTGACATGTCTCTCTCTATTTGCAAATAAACTGCAAATTATGACAATAAATATTTCTCAGTACTTAATCATACACGAGTTCCTATTGATGGAATTACAATTACACTATTCTATATAGTTTGATGACAAGCCAATAGATGAACTGATGCACTGACTGGATGGTAATGCTGCGGAAGGGAATTTGTATGCTAATAGGGCCAATTCGTATGCTAATGATGACAAACGGTGTTTGGCTCAGGCTGTTATTGTTCATTTGAAATGCTGGCGGGTTTTGGTGTTACCAACTTTTATTAGTGCTGTGGTGAAAGGAAAGCCTAAAGATTCAGTAACCTATTGTTTGTAAAGAAGTAGTCTGTTGTTAGACCAACATTAATACTTCTCTTTTGGGCCAGTGTTTTGTAAAGGTTGTGGTTATCCGTTATAATGGGGGTTTTTGGTCAGATACTGTGGTTAGGCTATATTTTCCATCAGCCTTTGGGATGTTGTTTATCACCTCAATTTCAATTTCAATGCAGAAAATACTTTTTTCCCTTAGTTCACACAAGGCTGGTTTGAGTATGATAGGAAATACAACAGGAACAGAGATAGTGGCATTTGTTGTTCGATAAAAATGACAGACTATGGCTCTTATCTGGGGTGATCACATATTTGACTAGATGGCCCAGCAAAATATATATATACGGCATAAGCATGACAACATTCCTATCTAACACAGATCAATATGTAGACTAGGAGGCATTTGCTGACTTGAATGTATTTTTAAAATGTAGTGGACCTAAGAGAAGGGAAATGGGAACTTTGAGGTGGAGACCGAAGGACAGATAAATGTACTTTTTTTCCTATTTCCTGTCATCACCCTCCTTAATATGCTGTCAACCTAAACTATGGAGGTTTGCTCACGAAAATAAAATGGGGAAAAAGAGAGGCAATTTTTGTGCCAGCCTCCGGGCCCAATAATTTGATTTGTGACCCTTCTGCATTCTCACGTACAGAGACATTGCTGCTCAGTGCTTCAAGGTTAAAGAAGGGAGTGCTGTTTGATATATGCAGGCTCACTAATGCTCTGCTTCACTGGGTAAAACTCTCTTTCTCTCTGTCTAAATGAATCTCTATTTAAGTACTGTTAAAGCATCAGGCATTCTAAATGATTCTTCATCCAATTTCTGATTGGAGGGTTGACAATAGAAACATAATAACTGTCTCTATGAATACAAAGAACACAGAGGTTTACAATCTGTAAAACAATGTTGTTTATTCTAGTGAAGATAACAGATTAGCTTGATCAGAGTTCATGTAAAATTTCTTATAGCAAATAGCTTCTTAGGCTTACTTGTTACAAGCTACACCTTGAAGGATCATTTGCTTAAATTAGTATCTAAACTGAATAAATGTCCTGTTCTGATTAATACCTTGTTCTGTTGCATACATTGTTTGGTTCTTGTTAATGCTAATGTTGATATAAGTAGATATTCCAACTAGATTTGTGCAAAGGGGGTTTTAACTGTTATTTTAGCATCCCCTGGGAATGTATACCTTATACTTTCTGAAAGAAAAATCTATGTTGCATACAGTGCAGGGAGAGACAGACATCTGTACAGTGCACAGAGGTATAAAACGTATGAAATAGGGTCCCATCTCGTTATGCTCGCATCCGTAATCAGATGTTTGTCACAGTTGATCTTTGTAATTAGAAGTATGCTTTAAATATGTTTTCAATGCTGGTAAAGCCAAGACAGTAATTCTTCATAATTTCACCATCACACTGAGCGCTTAGCTGTGAGATTCTGATGTCCCCTCATTCACTCATTGTTTATAGTTTACAAAACAATACTGACAGCTCAAATGGCAAATTAACATTACCTATTTTTGTCCCTATATTACCGAAAAATGCTGGCAGATCTCTTGTTCCACAAATGGCTCTTTAACTTTTAACACCTATTACACAAATATTTGTAGGATCTGTGTTTACTTTTGCATTGATACTTTTTTTTCCAGTCATTCAGAAATTAGTAATAATTTAATTTAAGCTAACATAGCTACACAAACACTTATTCAGCCCATTCAGCCTATCAAGTAAACTAAAATAATGGCACAGTAAAACATTTCTGACAAACTACTGTTTATTATATCATATAATGTTAGGACTGGAGCAAAAGTTCATCCAGAGAAGAATGTATCTGGGGAGTTTATATAACTTGCTTAATGGCTAATAATGACCAGGGTTTTTCCATCATTCTAAACTTAAATGCGGCCGCCTTCCCAAAATCTCGCACCACATCTGTGTGGTAAAATAAAATACCAGCGTAATACTGCAGCAGATGTCACGGTGCGCTGCTCATAGGCGGCACTATATCAAAATAGGCAACAGGAAGCATAATCCAAGCAGCGAAGAAGTACAAACTGCAATTGATAATAGGTAAGTTTTTATACAGGACCAGACGATTCTGACTTTGTGGAGATGGGTAATGTCAAGAAAACAAATGAATCTAGTTTTCTTTTTTCACCTAAGCATTTTAAAACATTTCAATAATACTCTATAAAGCCTAAACTGCATCATATACTTCTAACATTTTTGTCAGACCACATAAGCGGAGCCAGCCTAGAAGGGCGAATATCTCTCACTGACTGACTGAGTGCCTGACTGACTGACTACCCCTTGTTAAATAGTGCAGTGGTTAGAGACATGGGTTATGGAAAACATGTCCCAAGTTCTACTCCCGTAACAGTCAAAACAAATTAGGCCTAAGGTTGCAACATGGTCTCAGGACAGACAAAAACTTTGCTGGCTATAACATGAGTGGAAATGGGCATGAAACACAACTTAACACAACGTATATGTGCTGACTAACTCTGAACAAAGGACCATAGGTAGGACCCACACATCCTGTTCATACCTCCTGCTAGAAGTTGCACATGTGACTGTCACAGGCTCTATGGATATGCCCATTGACCAATATATTAGCATATCCACAGCACCAAAATTGTACAGGCAACGACCAAACTACCTTGTGATTAAAACAATGTCTTGATTAACCTTCTACATTTAAGTAAAATTCTCCAACTTCTATTCCAAATCGTGGCAGTCAGCCAAAACCTAAACTTTTGTACATTTTCTTTTACTATGTCTGTGGTTCTGTTGATTGTTCTATCAGCAAAAAGGGGGATGACTTTTGGTCTCTACCCTCACTTCAGTTCGTTTCAAAACCGTACATTTCATCATTAAAGTTATTGAGAGGAAAATATATTTAGCTTTTACTTAATGTTTGATTATCCCAAAAATAAATATGCTTGTGTTGGTGAAATTACCACAGTTGAGACCAGTCTGAACATTCAGTTTTAATCCTAAGTAATAGGCTAACATGAATCAATGGGAGAGGTTGTTTGGGGTCATCCTAGGGGTCAGCCCCCCTTTCTGGACCCCTTGACATCACCCACATATGGTGAGCCATAAAAAAGGCCAAATGTCATTCTTTCAACTAAGATATGTCATTCTTTCAACTAAGCTGATATCTTTTGTAACTGAAGGGTCAGATTTATTGTCATACCTATCTCTAGTATTGTTTGAAGTTTGTAAAAATTTGCTTATTTTTATCTAAACAGCAACTCAACATTAGGGAGGAAATTAAGAAAACATAAGAATGGCAATGTAGACAGAAAACAGATGTATGATGTCACAAAAAATCTCTCAAACATGCACAGCAAAGTGTGTGCACATCGACCGCCGCCTTGAGCTCACTACACTGGCACGCCATCAATGACGTCTGCGGCCGGGGCAGCGCCGGGATCATAGAACCATTCTGGCGGTTGAAGGTGGTGAAGCCATCCCTGGCTCTGCAGAAATTACCGATTGCATAATAAACTTTTCTTGTGAAGAAAAAAGGGAGGCTGAGCAGAATGTGAGACTTTTATAGCCATGGGGCAGATGGCCATGAGCAAGGTGACTTGCATATTTGAATCTAAATAGAACCCAACCAACTAGTTTACCCAATCCTATGAAAGCTGTTCCTCCTGAATTCCGTAAATATGTTAGAGAAAAATGTGGATTGTGTCAAGGAATGATCTCACCAGTTGATGTTCTCTGGTTCATCTCCTCCGACCGTCAGCGCCCCACCCTCAGGCGGTTCAGTGTTCCTGCCTGTTCCCGTTGGGTCGCTTGCAGTGAGGCCAGAGAGGAGGCTGGAAGTGTCTCTATTCTTGTGGGAACACTACATCTAAAACAGCCGTCATCTTGATTTCCATGGGTATCTTCCCAAACACAACGTTAGCCATCGTAAACGTAGCAGTCTTTTCTTCAACCCCGGATCTGTAGTCTATTTTGGTCTTAGCCGCTATAAACACCGGCTGGGCTAACAGAGATCACGTGTCTGGTGAGTTCTTCTCCCCCCTTCGATTATATTCTTGACCTGCGTAGACTCTTACAGCACATCCAATGTGGAGCAAAATGGCCTCGAGACAGCCTACTATATCACCACATTCATAACAACAAAGCCCATAGAGCGAAACGAGTCGGGGGATATCTCGGGCAAGGGAAATGTTCTCCACCGATGCAGTGTCGCCGGGCAGGGTGGGACCATGCAAAACTCCAAGGAGTCCCAACGATTTGCCCGGAGGAACACCACAGGAGTGTGGGAGTGGTCAGATGGAATATCCATCCAACCTGAACGAAAAGAACTACAACACAGAGATGATTAAACCCCACACAAACTTCCCTAAGCTTCCATCAGTCCCCACATTCTACATACCGTAGCCTATACCTTCCAACCTATTTTCAATTATGCCTTCTGCAACTCCCATACTTTACCTCGTCCATATTCCTTCAATCTGCCCAGTAGGCCACGTACCCGTCACCAAATGCCATTAATCGGAAAAACCTAATAACTCCCAAAGATACATTTGTTCACATGACCAAACACCACAGTTATGTTATTTTTGCCGGTCCTTCGGCTTTTAGCCCTTTCAATCGATCAATCAATCAAATTTATTTTAAAAAGCCCTTTGTACATCAGCAGTTGTCACAAAGTGCTTTTACAAAACACCCAGCCTTAAACCCCAGGAAGCAAACAACAGAAGTGTTGAGCTTCAGTGGCTAGGAAAAACTCCCTAAGAAAGCCAACATTTAGGAAAAAAACATAGAGAGGAACCAGGCTCTGATGGGTGACCTGTCCTCTTCTGGCTGTGCCGGGTGAACATATTAAGAGTTAAATTGTAATAGTTAATCGATGCATGTGGACTAAGCCCAGTGTATATTTAAACCTAGCCCAGATGGACAAGAACAGGGACAGATGGGGGTGGTCAGCAGAGTGGCAACTGAAATCGTCAGGTATCACCTTGATCTACAACACAGCCAGGAAGACTTTGGACAGGGACCGCAATGAGTAAAGCCTTGTACTCCGCAGGTGTGGGTCAAGACCTCATGTCCTGCTTAGTTTAAAACGACAGAAGACGGGGAAAATGTTGACCCTACTACCCCAGCACAATAATATAGCAGCATAAGACCTTGGGGCTGAAATGGGTGCCCCGGACAGGGCCCAACAGGCAGGAAATCAATCCACCCACCTTGCCAAGCATCAACCAAAGGGACACCCACCAACCGCAATCTTCCTGAATGAGGGCCGAGTATTGCAAGCAGTGTACACCCAAACTGCAAAACGGTTTCTCATGATTTTTTGGGATACGATCATACAACCGTTGAGCTTCACTGTAAGGTCTGCCAGCATAAGTCTTTATTTCTTTGGTCCTAAAACGAGCATATCTGTTTTATTTGATTTTAAAAGCACAATGTTTTCCCATCATTCACCGCCTAATATCTGAAACGCATGTTTCCAAAGTACCTTATTTTGGAGCTTCATATAAATGTTTTTATTTTTTTATTAGTAATACATAGATATAAAAACAAGTAGTCCATCATAAAATAAAAGCAGAATTGCTCCTCAGAATTCTGACAAAATCGACTCATTACTGTTTAGCTTTAGCTCTGCTGTGCACGGAATGTCTTTCAAGAGGGAGGCAGTGTTGAGTTAGATGGTTTTGCTGACAGTTTGAGGATTCAATGGAGTTACCGAGTTTCGTTTTAAGCTCTTTTTTAAACTTTCCATTGGTAAAATATGTGTAAAACCCACAACCAGACATAAAGTTTGACCAATAGCATTGATATATGAAGTCTAAAAACGCACTAGTAGGCTACACATCCATTTGTGCAATGGATGTGAAGAAATGGGAATATCTCTTCTTGCATCCTGCACCCCAGTCTCACTGCAAAAACCCATCAAACAGGAATTCTAGCCATGGCACCCCTAGCTCTGTTGCATGAGACATCTGCTAACACTGCTTTTAGCATAGTAAATTGTCATTATATATATTTTTTGCTAATCTAAGCATTAATGTTTCCACTAATGCATATTTTCATGGTGGAATTAGCAAAAAACAGTGCTCTGCATGAATTACTGTACACATGTACCTGAATTTAATGTTTGCATATAACTATATATCTAGCTGTACAGTATCCCATTGCCTATTCAAGTAGCTTACCTCGTGCATTTTGTTGAATTGGAGAAAAATGTAATAGAGATACTTTATGAAGTTGTTAAAGAAAAATAAATCAGTCTTGAGTCCCAAGTTCTATAAAGGTTTTTTATTTTTACTTGCGCATGGGACAATCGATATACGGCCACCTAGTATGACCGCACTCCGAGTAATCAAAGAATCTATGTACGACAGGCGTCTTAGTAGCATCTTCACAGACCACGCCCCCAACTCAAAGTTGTCACACATTGAACAAAGAACAGATGCCAGGTCATTCTCTAGTCAAGCTGATCTCTTCAACAGATTAACAGAGAACCCAGAGGTCTGTTAATTACTCACTGACCTAGGTCACAGCATACTAAATGAAACCACCATAGAAATGAATATAAACTCATAACTGCCAATGTAATATAAAATAATATCATTGAATCATTATATTGCTTCACAATTTCAAATTTCTATCACAAAGTATTTGGTCTTGGCTAACATCTGTCCATAGTTTGCTTTAAAATAATGTACGTCTTTATCATAATGCACTGCTTTTTAAACAGAAAAGTGTGTATTGGGGGCAAAATGTAATTAATTGCAATTAACTACATAAGATTATACGATTAATTGCAATTAATTTAAATGTTTGACAGTACAAAAAATATCTATATTAAATCATGAAGGTCCATTTAATAGGTACATGTTTTGCTTCCTTCAATAGAAACTCAGAAGTTCAGGATGCACATTGCTGTGCCCCAAAATAACTGTCATTCCACATTAAAGCAAATATACTATTAAAATGTGTGGAGCACTGCCCCCAAAATGTCTTTGCTCCTAGTAGTTCACCCTGCCATGTACACAGTCAATACTGAAAACCTAATATGTGTCATAAATCAGGAACAGGCCCCTAACGTAAAATTTGAGTTTGGCTTTTTTCACATTTCATAAAGGTCCAGATTCAGATCCTTGTAATGGTAAGTAATACAATACTGTTTGCCAGCTCTCATTTGGGTGGGGGGCTATGTACCATTCTCCTAGTAGAACTGGTGGAGAAAAGTCAGACCTTTTCTGCTGATGCTGAAAGAAATTAATGAGAAAAAGACTGTTTAGGCTTACCCAGTTAACTGTTAGCACGATTCTTGAATGGCTCACTTGGCTCACTTTGATAGTCTACCCATAATAGCTGGTCATAATCACACACACAGACTTGGAGGAATAACTGGTCAATTAATTACCTAATCAAACCAAGTGGTGTACACACTTTTGTGTAGACAATGTAAACATAAAAGCTGGTCATAATTGCACACACCTGGATCAATCAGGTAGCTACTTATCAAAATAAGTGACTTGCTCACTTTTGTATAAACAATGTAAACAATATAGTTGTAAGCAACCAGGGGACAGAATGCTTCTGTGATATGGAGACATCTATAAGACACATCTACAGATGCTGGTCACATAATTAGAATATTATTAAAAAGTTGATTTATTTCAGTTATTCCATTCAAAATTGATACTTGTATAATGTATACAGTCATTCCACACACACAGACTAATATATATCAAGTGTTCATTCCTTTTAATTTTGATGATTATAACTGACAACTAATGAAAACCCCAAAATCAGTATCTCAGAAAATTAGAATATTGTGAAAAGGTTCAATATTGAAGACACCTGGTGCCACACTCTAATCAGCTAATTAACTCAAAACTGTCACGTCCCCGCCTCCGCAAGCGCGCAGCAGAGGGCGCCCGCGCTCCAGAAACTCAGTTACGCACCTAAACACACCTGTCACCAATCACCAAATCACACACCTGTCCCCAGTCACCTAATCACCAAGCACTCAAGTACAGCTCCCTGCCATCTCACCCCTGCCAGATCAAAGGTTCATGTTTACATGCCATATCTCGCGTTTTCCAGACTCCTGTCCTGTTCGCCTGTGTACCGACCGATTGTCTGTTTCCGTTTACCCCGCCTGCTCCCAGCCTGTACCTTCGCCTTACACTTGTGTTACGACCGTCTGCCTGCCTCCGACTACTCCGCCTGTTCCCTGTCTGTACCTCTGCCGCCCGCTCGGTTCTCGACCTCCTGCCCGTCCCCGACGACTCTGCCTTCCGCTTGTCTGTACCGTCGCTACTCCAGTCCAGTCTGCACTTGGATCCCCGCTCGTGTCCGTGTCAAAAACACCTGCAAAGGCCTTGAAATAGTCTCTCAGTCTAGTTCTGTAGGCTACACAATCATGGGGAAGACTGCTGACTTGACAGCTGTCCAAAAGACGACCATTGACACCTTGCACATGGAGGGCAAGACAAAAAAGGTCATTGCTAAAGAGGCCGGCAGTTCACAGAGCTCTGTGTCCAAGCACATTAATTGAGAGGCGAAGGGAAGAAATATGGATAACCGCACCCTGGAAAGGATTGTGATACAAAACCCATTCAAAAATGTGGGGGAGATTCACAAAGAGTGGACTGCAGCTGGAGTCAGTGCTTCAAGAATTTTGCATTTCCTTTGGAAATCAAGGTCCCAGAGTCTGGAGGAAGAGAGGAGAGGCACAAAATCCACGTTGCTTGAAGTCCAGTGTAAAGTTTCCACAGTCAGTGATGGTTTGGGGTGCCATGTCATCTGCTGGTGTTGGTCCATTGTGTTTTCTGAGGTCCAAGGTCAACGCAGCAGTCTACCAGGTTTTAGAGCACTTCATGCTTCCTGCTGCTGACCAACTTTATGTAGAGGCAGATTAAATTTTTTTACTTGCCTGACCTTAACCCTATAGAAAATCTATGGGGTATTGTGAAGAGGGAAGATGCGATACGCCAGACCCAACAATGCAGAAGAGCTGCAGGCCTCTATCAAAGCAACCTGGGCTCTCATAACACCTGAGCAGTGCCACAGACTGATCGACTCCATGGCACGCCGCATTGCTGCAGTAATTCAGGCAAAAGGGGACCCAACTATGTATTGAGTGCTGTACATGCTCATACTTTTCATGTTCATACTTTTCAGTTGGCCAACATTTCTAAAAATCCTTTTTTGTACTGGTCCTAAGTAATATTCTAATTTTCTGACATACTGATTTTGGGGTTTTCATTAGTTGTCAGTTATAATCATCAAAATTAAAAGGAATGACACTTGAAATATATCACTCTGTGGAATGACTGTGAACATTATGCAGGTTTCACTTTTTGAATGGAATTACTGAAATAAATACACTTTTTGATGATATTCTAATTATATGACCAGCACCTATATGCCGCTGGCCTGGTCAAACAGAGTTATTGTTGATTTTATGTATATTTTTATAGGTTTCATGAAATGTTCACTGTACAAAATATCCAAGTTGGCAGACATGATAAGTCCATGATGCATATTGGCGAATGTATGTACAGGCAAGAAAACAAAGAATCAGCGTTCTAAGTCAATCGGTGTAGAAATGGCATAACTGTAGAAAAAAAATATTACGGTGTGGCCTGTGGCACCCCCATTTGTGGTGGAATCGGTTTTGGTGTCTTTGTGGATAATATACCTGGTCTGTATTTTCATTGTGCCATAATGTAATGCGCACATTCATTTTATGTATTCATAACTTTTACATTGGTCAGCCATTTTGTCCAACATCTTATATATATCTCCTAGTTCTTACCTCTCTATTGGGAGATGTCTATAAGACACATGGTTGCCGATTGCCAGGTGTATTAGGGATATCGTAGACTTTATGTAACATACAATCCATAACTTGTTCTTTGTACAAAATATCCAAGAAGGCAGACTTGATCGGGCCTTGATGCAATTTTGTACCCCCTGGGGAATGAGGCATCATGATTCTAGGTCAATTGGGGGAGAAATACTGTCATTGCCAAAAATAATAATTAGGGCGTGGCAAGGGGTGCCCTTGTGGAGGAATTGAGTCTGGTGTCTGTGTGGTAGGTATACATGGTCAATATTTTTCTTGTGCCATAATGTAATGCACATTTGAGGTTTATGGATTTGATTTGCACTGGTTAGCCATTTTGTCCACCATTTTGCAATCTCTTATTCCTTATCACCTTATAGGGCAGCATTTATGAGACAACTGTACGTCAAAAGGCAGGTCAATCAGGTTTATTGCCAAATTTCCACTGTATAGAAAAATCCAAGATGGTGGACTCAAATAATGCGAAAAGAGGCATGTATACAAAGAATCAGCATTCTAGGTCATTTGGTGGGAAATTGGCATCAATGTGAAAAACTGAATCTGGGTGAGGCCTGTGCCACCCCCTGTGGAGGAATCAGGTTGGGTCTGTGATGGAAATGTAATCGATAGACACTCTTAAAGGAGTAAGACAAAATTCTCTTGGCACAATTAGCAGTTTATTTGCAAATAGAGAGATGCGTCAAACGTTTACAGAATAATCATTTGAGGAGCCTCTGAAGAAAATACATGATCAGTCAGTATTTATTATAGTTAAACAGGGTGGGATAAGATGCTACCCATCAATCTTAAGTCGCACAAGAGGTTCATACTAGGTAATAGAGAAGCAAACAAGTCTCCAAAGTACATTAGTTAAGAAATTGCCACAACAATCCATCCTCTTGATACTAAATTAACCCTTGGTATCAATCCTTAAACAATTTCTTCATTAGGATATAGACTGCAACAAAACAGCACTCTTTAACAACATGACCCTGTTGATATCATTACCCTAATGATTAGAGAATGGAACAAACCTGAAATATCTGGATCCACATTTACATGCTTATAGACCATTACCTTCATATTAACTCCAAGACCACACTCTTTCATTACACAGAACTATAACATAGTACAGCAAAGCTTTTATGTTAAAAACTTTGGCCAAAGGAAGTAATTTTAGTTGACATACACATACTGACAGTATGGGGTAAATTGCATCAACACATTGGTGTGTAAACACCAATCACTGAATGAATACATCCTTCAATTTGTTACTGGTACAAAGTCCTCTAATGCAAATTGCTTGATTCACTCAAAAGTCCTTCCATGGTTCCAATAAGATGTACTTCCAAAGTCATCACAAACGTTCTGCTCCTCCAAACGTCAGACAGTCAGTTACAAACCATTTCTTGGCAGACCGATGTACCAGAAGTCAAATGTATATTACAAGGTGTTGTCTTTCATAGTTCAAATTCAGGTTACGATTACACAGCTCTTGTTGTCTCCATTCTAGTTGCTCTATCAGCCAGGACAGGAGAATCTTTTGTGTTCTCCTTTGTGAATACTAAAAATGACAAATTTTATCTAAGGGCTCTATAGCTGCAGGCTGGGTAGGAAGTGATGGTTACTAGCACCAAAAAGCTCACTTTCCATTAGTGACTTCAATTCACTGTGCCTAGTTTTTAACAACCGAAGCCCTCCGGTTGCGTGTGGCGTCAACCCCAGGCTCCTAACTCAGCTACTGTGATGGCAATTTTCTAAATTCCAAACGGATACTTATCTACAAAAATTGCAGGTAAGACAGATCACCAGTTTGGCAGCTGCACAATCAACAGTTTATTCTTGCAAGGAGAGAGTACACCAGTTGCAAAGTAACAGTAAATAATCTCTAAATTAATACAGAACAGTCATCAGTACTTAAAGACAAAAAGGGGTGCGGTTAGATGCTGCACATCTGTGCTAACTCAATAGAATACATGCCCTTTGTTCTATTACAACCTAGGCCTCACACAAAGGACATGCTGTCCTTCTCTACATGGGTAACATCTTCTACTCTGTGAGGGCTAGCAGCATCCGGAAGATGAAGATTAGTTGCAACTACACAGTACACAATCAGAAATATGTCCATTACATTAGTTTGACGCTTCTTGCTAATGCATTAGGACACAGTCCTACCAACCACTCAAACTTGTATACCTGAATATCCAATATCTTTCTGTTTCCTTTGTCTAAGTAGATTAGAACAGTTGTAAACAGTAACATAATATTGGAAACACTAACATTCCTAGTGCTTCTGTTCTGCTAGTGTAGCACAATAACAATTACACACTTTTTTGTTGTTGGTTTAACAACAAACATATAACAAACCTATGAGAACAGTAAAACAATTTCCTATTTCTGTTCCAATTACTCATGAGTTAAGACAGTTTGCTTATGTTGAAGTATGACTCTTAAAGAATAGGTCCTAAACAATTCTTAGTTCATAATCTAACCAGATCTCAGTAGATATATAATCACATATGATGGTTTTGTCTTGGCACTACAATCAAATTCACCTTTGGTTCACATAAATGATCAAATACCTTATTGCAAATCAAAACATTTCACACCATCTTGAAGCTCAGTTAATATAAATATTATTTAGCCTTTAATTTCTCTAAATGATGAAACCCAGTGTGAATGTCTCCAAGCTTCTTCTTATTTACCCTAGCCCATCAAAGACAATGCAATCCTGTCATAAATTATGACCCCCCCCATTGTCCTGTCTCTCCATTAACTAAAAGTAATCTAGATATTTATATATGTTATATATGTCTAGATATATGTTACACTTTTACACAGGAAAACAAAGACTCCAGATAAACTCTCAAAGTAGTAGTTACAATATTCTCTTAAATATTCTACTTTTAAAAAAAAGTCTCAACCCAGTGTCAATTTTGCTTTTGACCTATTTGCTGTTTGAGAGATAGCTGATGGACATAACCAATCAAAACCAGAAAAATGAACAAAAAGTATTCAGTGTAGCCAAATTAGGAAACCCAATGTTGATAATGTCACGAGTATATCTGTTTCTCTTCCAAGAAGTTGATCAAACAAGTAAAAAAAAACAATTTCAAGCAGACCCCCCCCCCACAATGGTGTTTGTGTGAGTGAGTAGCACACTCCAGGGGGTCTGTACCACTCGTTACAATTTAGACTATGTAAAACTTCTCAACTTGGTTTTCTAGAGTAGAACTTGATGCTAATTTGCTTTCTCAGTTCCAATTAAAACATACCAAAACTTAGTACCCATGTAATGAATAACACAATGTGCTCCCTGCACCTTTTAACATACTTATTCCAAAATACATGAGATTAACATGGTTACTTCTAATCAAATATCAAACAGTAAAAGGTTACTTGGTAGAGGCCATCCCAGGGGTCTGCCCACCTTTACACACTGCTGGTAGGCCAACCGCGGAGGCTGCCCGACGAGGGTTAACTACAGTAGCTAAAACTGAAATACCCCCCAAAATTACTTCTATTTATCATACTTTCTCAAAACCATCTAACTTCCACCTAGTGTACTAAATCTGATGAAAAGGTACAAATCCTGTATTCTCAAATATGTCAGAGAAATAAAATAGGTTGTGTTAAGGAATGATCTCACTGGCTGATGCTCTCTGGTCCATCTGCTCCAACCGTCAGCACCCCTCCCTTAGGCAATCAGCGTTCCTGCCTGATCCCGTTGGGTCCCTCGCGGCAAGGCCAGAGAGGTAGCCTGAACTGTCTCTTTTCTTGCGGGAACACTACACAAACAGCCATCGTCTTGACTCCCACGGGTATCTACCCAAACCCATGTCCAATCGAATGTCTAGTGGTAGCTTCATACATTTTAAATGTAGTGGTGAGTATAGGTTCTTCCTCAACTCCAGGTCTGTAGTCTTCTTTTGTCTTAGCCGCTGAAAAAGCTGGCTGGGCCAACAGAGATTACGTATCTGGTGTGTTCTTCTCCCCACTCACTCTACACGTCCAACGTGGAGCAAAACACACCAGGAGCTATCTTGGTCACCAGCGGGGTTGGCTATGTCGAGTGTAGGGAAAGTTCTCCAGCGATACTGCGCCGCCTGGCAGGGTGGGATGATGCAAAACTCCAAAGAGTCCCAGCGATCGGCCTGTTGGAACACCGCAGGAGTGTGGGGGCGGTCAGAGGGACGATCCATTCAACCTGAACAAAATGAACTACAACACAGAGATCAAAACACACCACTTTACAATATACATTCCGTAACTCCCATACGTCACCTCGGCCATATTCCTCAAATCTGCCTGGTAGGCCACGCATCCGTCACCGAATGAAAACGTCATTTACCGGAAATCCTAATAACTCCCAAAGACACATATGTTCAAAACATATGTCCAAACACCACAGCCATTTTATTTTTGTCGGGCCATAGCAAGTACCACCACATAAACCCATCATTATACCTAAGCGTGGCGAAAAAAACGCCAGATCCAGAGCGAACAATGGTGGGGTCCAACCGCCGCCTGTCACCCTAGTACCTCGATTAACGTGCCTAGCATGCGCTAATATGCTCGTCAGCACTTTCGCAAGATATTTCATGCACTGGTGTCTTATACAGTGGTCCAACCACCATACTGTTAACAGTTTACCATAAGGTCCAACCTTAACTGCAGAATTTAACAATAAGGTCCAACCTTAACTGCAAATTTGGAAAGGTCCAACCTTTACTACAGAGTTTAAAAGGTCCAACCTTAACTGTAGATTTTTTTCTCCCGGTCTAACCGCAACTGTATTGTGCTCTTACCTCCTGAGTTCAAAATTTCAGCCCAGGTACCTGTACTGAAGAATCCCGAATATCATTTCAGCCGGGCGACTTTGCTCGCACCCCTCTAGTAGCTAACCTACGATCAGGGGAGGATTTAATCTCCTGAAACCCAGTCTCTGGCTGTGCACGGTTGACCCGCTAACATATGAATTCGAGATACAAGCTCCCAAATTATGATGAAATTTCATCAATAGACACTCTTAAAAGAGTTGGAACAGAGACAAAATTCTAACATGCACAGATGTATTAAAGACGACCCTGACTCGAAAGATTCTGTTCAGCTCACAGAACAGAAAGATGCCTTTGTCAAACTCAAGATGGAACTTTTGTCATTACCTGCTCTGGGAATTCCTGACTCAGGACAACCATACTGAAAAAGATGGCTACATGACATCAGTTCCGACACAAGACCATGGCAATCGCCAAAAGCCTGTGGGTTACTACTCTAAGAAATTGGATGATGTGGCTCTAAGCTGGGGTCCTTGTCTGAGAGCTATGCAGGCAACCTCCCTGGTATCACCACTTGTTGTTGACCAAAAGCTTATCATCAAATGCCCACATGCTCTGCTCACTTCTTGAATATGAACGCTTGAACAAATTGTCCACAGTCTTAGAGGCGCCTATATCAGCATACAGCGTGGTACACCCTCTAATCGTGCCATCTTGATGCTTCCGCCTGATTCCACATTGCTTGAACACAACTGTTGTGAGTTGATGACTTGTTGTTGTGAGTCAGCTCTGTGATGATTTCACAAATGTCCACCCCCTTGTGAATCCTGAACTTGTTTACTATACTGATGGTTCCAGCATTGTTGGGGGAGGAGAGAGGAAGATGGGATGGGCAGTTTCTACATCAAGTGATGTAGTCGCATCTGGTGCTTTATCAGCAGGAACATTAGCACAAGTGGCAGAGCAAGTGGCTCTAACAGAAGCATGTAAACAGGCTAAACAGCAAATCTCTACATTGACTCAAGATATGCATTTGGTGTCACACATGATTTTGGAAAATCTGGAAGAACAGAGTATTCACGACATCACTGTGGGCCCCCGTGATGAATGGACCAGAAGTAATGGCTCTACTGGAAGCTCTCCAGTTACCTGAAAAAGTTGCAATCGTGAAAACAATAGCACATGGGATGATACTCACAGAAAACAACAAAGGCAATGATCTGCCTGATAGAGCTGCAAAGGCGGCTGCCAAGCGGACACCACTAACACCCAGACAAAATATATATTGGAAACTCTGCAACATATTGAAGAAATGCAGAACAATGCACCAATAGATGAAGTATGGGAATGGATGTCTGCAGGATGCAAACTCAACAAAGTAGGTGTGTGGAAATATAACTTTAGGTGATTAGCACCAAACAAACTCCTCCCATATCTGATAACTCAGATACACTCTTTGGGACATGTTGGCGTTGACAAAATAATCTACAGTTTCATCTATGCACCTTGGGGGGGAGGTACAATAACGGTCCCAGACTGCTGGGGCTGTTCCGTTCCATGTTTTCTGTGTGTCCGTGATTTGTCATGTCCTTGTTTGGTCTTTCCTGTTCTTGTTTCAGTTAATCAGTTTATTCCTTTCATCTGTGTTTTGCCCCCACCTGTTTCTTTTCTCCTTGTTAGTCAGTGTATTCAGTTTAGCAAGTTTCTCCCTGTCCTTGTCGGTCATTGTCTCGTCTGTCTGCTGTCTGCTGTCTGCTGGTCTGGTGAGGTGTCTGCTGTTTCATGTTTACTTGTATGCCTAGTTTTGATTTATATATATTTTTTTCTCTGTTTTAAAGTGCATGGCACTCGGATTTGTTTAGCTGTTTTTGTTACATTAAAGTTACTCCCTGCACCCCTGCGTTTGCCTCCATTTCCCTCCTTGGATCCGTGAGAGTGGTGCTCATTACCCCACACATCCCCCATATGTTCAGTCCATACATCCCATGTGTGGAACCAAGAATCTTGGGAGGTTGGAACATACTTTGCACTTATATGATTGGAAGACAGAACGATAGTGGAGGGGATGTGTTATAGGTTAGTTAGTATAAATGTGCTGTTCAAGACAGTCATTTGGAGAGTCACAGAGATATCTGGAAAGACCACAAGAGAGATAGAAGGCTGAACTTTTAAGACAGACATGTACTATATTCTGTGAATAAATAAGGAACGCTTCTCCCCCTGACTTGGGTCCATTATGTTTCTGCATAGGAGCCAGAAACAAACACATAGTTGTTTGGTTCCTTTTTAAATTATAATAACAGAAATCACCCAAATGGCCCTGATCAAAAGTTTACATACCCTTGAATGTTTGGCCTTGTTACAGACACAGGTGAAATTGGCAATTAAAGGTAAATTTCCCACACCTGTGGCTTTTTATATTGCAATTAGTGTCTGTATAAATGGTCAATGAGTTTGTTAGCTTTCATGTGGATGGACTGATCAGACTATATATTGAGCTATGGGGTGCAGAAAAGCACTGTCAAAAGACCTGCATAACAAGGTAATGGAACTTTATATAAATGGGAGAGGATAAAATAAGATATCCAACTAATCCTTACTAATGCCAGTCAGTACAGTTCAATCACTAATTAAGAAGTGGAAAATCTCTTGATACCAAGCCAAGGTCAGGAAGACACAGAAATCTTTCAGCCAAAACAGCCGGAAGAATTGTTCAGGATGCAGAGAAAAACACCGCTAACCTCAGGAGAAATACAGGCTGCTCTGGAAAAAGACGGTGTGGTTGTTTCAAGTACAATATGACAACACTTGAACAAAAATTAGCTGCAGGGTCGAGTGTGATGGCAATTCCATTGATAGACTCTTAAAGGAGTAAGTACAGAGACAAAATTCCCTTGCCACAATTAGCAGTTTGTTTGCACATAGAGAGATGCAATAAAAGCTTACAGAATAATAATTTGAGGAGCCTCCGAAGGAAAATAAATGAACCGTCAGTATTTATTACAGTTAAAAGGGGTGTAGTAAGATGCTACCCAGCTGTCTTATGTCACACAGGTTTTACCCAAATGGTGGGCTGTCCCCCCACCTTATCCTTCCTGCCATAATGTTTACTGGTGTTTACCTAAAGGGCCAATTGCCCCTACTTTCCCAAAACAACTACTTTCTTAAGGAACAAAGGACCGATACCCTTATTCAGAGTACCTATTGATCCTCTGACTTTATACAGATGTGTGTCACAACCAAAGACCGGTGTTACATACCAGGCAATAGATAAGCAAACATGTCTCCAATGTACATTTGTTAATTGCCACAACACGAGTTGCCAGAAAGAAGCCTTTATTGTGCCAATGCTACAAAAAAGCCTGGTTACAATATGCCCGACAACACCTTGACACACCTCACAGCTTTTGGCACACTGTAATTTGGAGTGACTAGACCAAAATAGCGCTTTATGCTCACAACCGTAAGCGCTATGTTTGGAGAGGGGTCAACAAGGCCTATAGTGAAAAATCTAATTTCAGTCAATTAAATTTATTTTATGAAGCCTTTTTTACATCAGCAGTTGTCACAAGGTGCTTTCACAAAACATAAAACACCCAGCCATAAACCCCAAGGAGAAAACAACAGTAATGTTGAACTTCAGTGGCTAGGAAAATCTCCCTAAAAAGGCTGAAATTTAGGAAGAAACCTAGAGAAGAACCAGGCACAGAGGGGTAACCAGTCCTCTTATGGCTGTGC
Source organism: Esox niger (assembly GCA_016801105.1). Classification (NCBI taxonomy): domain Eukaryota; kingdom Metazoa; phylum Chordata; class Actinopteri; order Esociformes; family Esocidae; genus Esox; species Esox niger. The sequence continues at coordinate 69,205 of JACXGJ010001163.1, forward strand.
TGGGGGAACCTATTAAGAGTCCAAATTGTAATAATTAATAAATACATGTGGGCTGAGCCCAGAGTCTATTTAAACCTATTCCAGGTCGGAAGCATGAACAAATGAACAAGGACAGGGACAACCGGGGGGGAGGGGTCAGCAGAGTGGCAGCTGAAATCATCAGGTAACATCTTGATCTATTTACTGATTTATTAGGGTAACCGCAAAAAAGAGCAATGCAGTAATCTAATCTTGAAGTAACAAAAGCATGGTTTAGTTTTTCTGCATCAGTTTTTTATGGAAAGTCTCAGATTTCTGACATGTTTCAAACATGAAAATAAACAACTCTTGAGATTTAAAATGTATGTTCATCAAAGGAGAGGTCAGGGTCAAGGCTAACGCAGAGATTTCTTAGTTTATTGGGATACGACCATGCAGCCGTCGAGGTTCACAGGGAGATGCCAACAAAACTCTTTGTTTCTTGGGTCCTAAAACAAACATTTCTGTTTTTCTTGAATTTAAAAGCAAGAAGTTTTCTGTAATCCACTTCCTAATATCTGAAACACATGCTTCCAAAGTAGCTAATTTGGGGGTTTCTCCATGCTTCATCTAAATATATAACTGTGTCATCAGCATAGCAGTGAAAATTGACATTGTGATTCTAGATTATGTTAACAAGAGGCAACATAGTGAAGGAACACCAAAACACACTTTTGATTTGTCAGAGGATTTACCATCCACACATACAGTGGGGAGAAGAAGTATTTGATACACTGCTGATTTTGCTGTTTTTCCTACTTAAAGCATCTAGAGGTCTGTAATCTTTACCATAGGTACACTTCAACTCTGAGATACGGAATCCAGAAAACCACATTGTATGATTTTTAAATAATTAATTTGCTTTTTATTGCATGACATATGTATTTGAAACATCTGAAAAGCAGAACTTAATATTTGGTACAGAAACCTTTGTTTGCAATTACAGAGATCATACGTTTCCTCTAACATAACTACTGCATGATGTAGCCAGCAAATGTGTATGTCTATCTGTGATGGTAACTTCAAAGGAGTAAGACAGAGACAAAATTCTCTTGGCACAATTAGCAGTTTATTATCAAATAGAGAGACGCGTCAAATGCTTACAGAATAATCATTCGAGGAGCCTCTAAAGTAAATTACATGAACAGCTCGTATTTATTATAGTTAAAAGGGGTTTGGCAAGATGCCACCCATCAATCTTAGGTCGCACAGGTGGGAGGGTTATCCCCCGACCTTATCCTTCCTGCCATAATGTTCACTGTTGTGTTCACCTAAAGGGACAGCTGCCCCTACCTTCCCCCAACAATCACATTCCTAAGGTACAAAGGACAGATAACCTTAATGGTTTAGCCAGTTGAGCACATGGTCAGAGAACCTGATGATTCTCTGAAATAATACAGATGCATGTCACAACCAAAGACCAGAGTTACATACCAGGTAATAGAAAAGCAAACAAGTCTCCAAAATACATTAGTTAAGAAATTGCCACAACAATCCATCCTCTTGATACCACATCAACCGTTGGTATCAATCCTTAAACAATTTCTTCATTAGGATACAGACTGCAACAAAACAGTCATCTTTAACAATGTTAGAAATCAGCCATGTCGTATAGTGGTAGTAATAATAACTCGCGTACTCGGTTGTCAAGGGAGAGAGTATTCAATGTTTATTGTAGCATATTGATAGTCTATTAGCACATGATGTTACAGGCACACACTTTTCCCTACTCTCTTTGTCTCTCTCTACTCTCTCAACTGGAATGTGGGGTACAAGCTGTTAAATACCTTGAGGGGTGTGTTTACCTAGCAAAGCCAAGACACTAACCCCCACACCAAATGGTCAATGTAAACATTCCTGTGGTTACCAGAGCGCAACCAACAGGGAGAATCCTAACTTTCTGTTATTCTCTACATCTAGGCACATTCACTTCTAATGAACCATACATTCATATTGTAGTTGTTAATGCTCAGATCCTACAACAACATGACCCTGTTGATATCATTACCCTAATGATTAGAGAATGGAACAAACCTGAAAGTCTGAATCTTCATTTACATGCTTCTAGAACATTACCTTCATATTAACTCCAAGACCACACATTTTCATTACCCAGAACTATAACATAGTACAGCAAACTTTTTATGTCAAAAACATTGGCCAAAGGAAGTAATTTCAGGTGACACACACATATACTGACAGTATGGGGTAAGTTGCATCGAAACATTGGTGTGCAAACACCAATCACTGAATACATCCTTTAATTTGTTACTGGTACAAAGTCCTCTAATGCAAATTGCTTGATTCACTGAAAAGTCCTTCCATGGTTCCAATAAGATGTACTTCCAAAGTCATCACAAATGTTCTGCTCCTCCAAACGTCAGTCAGTTATGAACCATTTCATGGCAGACCGATGTACCAGAAGTCAGATGTATATTACAAGGTGTTGTCTTTCATAGTTCAAATTCAGGTTACGATTACACAGCTCTTGTTGTCTCCATTCTAGCTGCTCTATCAGCCAGGACAGGAGAATCTTTTGTGTTCTCCTTTGTGAATACTAAAAATGACAAATTTTATCTAAGGGCTCTATAGCTGCAGGCTGGGTAGGAAGTGATGGTTACTAGCACCAAAAAGCTCACTTTCCATTAGTGACTTCAATTCACTGTGCCTAGTTTTTAACCACCGAAGCCCTCCTGTTGCGTGTGGCGTCAACCCCAGGCTCCTCACTCAGCTACTGTGATGGCAATTTTCTAAACTCCAAACGGATACTTATCTACCAAAATTGCAGGTAAGACAGATCAACAGTTTGGCAGCTGCACAATCAACAGTTTATTCTTGCAAGGAGAGAGTACACCTGTTACAAAGTAACAGTAAATAATCTATAAATTAATACAGAACAGTCATCAGTACTTAAAGACAAAAAGGGGTGCGGTTAGATGCTGCACATCTGTGCTAACTCAATAGAATACATGCCCTTTGTTCTATTACAACCTAGGCCTCACACAAAGGACATGCTGTCCTTCTCCACATGTTGCGTGTGGCGTCGACCCCAGGCTCTTCTCTCAGCTATCTAGACAGCGGATGAGATGTACCTGGTATGGACCCAACCAGTGTGGTATTATGTTGTGCAGTTGGTCTTTCCACACCCCAGCATACGTTGTCCAGAACCAGAGCCTTCCATAGCTCCCCCGGTCGGTTGGAGGTTGCCTTCATCTCATGGTAGAATCATCAGGACTAGAATTAGTCCAGCTGTCAGGAACCAGGCATTACTGTAAACCATCTGGGGAAGTAGAATCCGCTTGCAGCTGTGGGACAGTCCGTGTGTGTGTGAGATCCATCTTATCTCAGCCCACCTCACAATTGTCCTCAACGCCAAACTCAGTCTCTCTGGCTCCAACCAGTCGTTTATTGCTGAATCGCTTTCAAGTGTCCTGTACCTGTCAGTGAATTCTCCTTGAGAAGATTAGTTGCAACTGCACAGTACACAATCAGAAATATGTCCATTACTTTAGTTCGTTGCTTCTTGCTAATGCATTAGAACACAGTCATACCTGAATATCCAATATCTTTCTGTTTCCTTTGTTTAGGTAGATTAGAACAGTAACAGAATAGTGGAAACACTAACATTCCTGGTGCTTCTGTTCTGCTAGTGTAGCACCATAACAATTCCACTCTTTTTGTGTTGTTGGTTGAACAACACACAATTAACAAAACTACAAGAACAGAAGAACAATTTCCTATTACTGTTCCAACTACTCATCAGTTAAGATAGTTTGCCAATGCTTAAAGAATAGTTCCTAAAGAATAGTTCCTAAACCATTCTTAGTTCATCATCTAACCAGATCTCAGTAGATGTATAAGTACATTTGATTGTTTTATCTTGGACCTACAATCAAATTCACCTTTGGTTCACATAAATGATCAAACACCTTATTGCAAATCAAAACATTTCACACCATCTCAAAGTTCAGCTAACATAACTATTATTTAGCCTTTGATTTCTCTACCAGATGAATCCCAGTGTGAATTCCTCCAAGCCTTTTCTCATTTACCCTAACACATCAAAGACATTGCAATCTTGTCATAAATCACAACCCCCCCCTTTTGTCCTGTCCCTCCAGACCTTGTCCTAAAACAGGGTGTGAGGGTCTCAATTAACTAAAAGTAATCTAGATCTTGAAATATGTTACACTTTTACCCAGGGAAACAAAGAATACAGATACAACTTCCATCCTTTTTTTACTCTTCAACTCTCGTATGTACTACATAAACTCTCAAAGTAATAGTTAAAATTTTCTCTTACAAATCTGAAGGCAGGTCTGAACCCAGACTTGATGTTTGAGAGATAGCCGATGGTCGTAACCAATTCAAAACCAGGATATTGAACCCAAAGTATTTCAGTGTAGCCAAATTAGAAAACCCAATGTTGATAATGTCACCAGTAAATCTGTTTATCCTCCAAGGAGATCAAAAAAGTCAAAAAACAATTTCAAGCAGACCCCCCCACCCACAATGGTGTTTGTGTGAATGAGTTGTGCACTCCAGGGGGTCAGTACCTCTCTTTACAATGTAAAACTTCTCAACTTGGTTTTCTAGAATAGAACTTTTTTAGTATCAACTAAAACATACCAAAATGTAGTAGCCATGTAATGAATAACAAAATGTGCTCCCTGCACCTTTTTACCTACTTATTCCATAATCCATGAATTTAACATGGTTACTTCTAATCAAATATCAAACAATCTGAACAGTCACATTCTCATAGTCACTATTCAAAATGTCAAGATGTATTCTACATAACCATAACCATGTTAGGTTTTACATCAAACAAAAACAGTTTCCAAAAATCCAAATAAGACAAAACACTGTAACTGTATATTAAGGGCCATGACATATTTTCTGATATAACTATTTCTAATTTAACTGAGCAAACAGGAAAACCTTATTTTTTATGTAACTCTTTAAGTACCAATTTAATTTGCTTTGAACTCTAAGTTCAACTCTTTTTCACCATAGATAATCTTGTCATGCATTCCCCCCTCGCTTTAACGTCTGTCACGTCCTGACTATGCCCCTAGCCATCTTCGCACTGGCTGGGGCCATAGTCAGGACGTGGCCAATAGAGGTGCCTCTAGGCACCTCTATGCACTTGGGTCTCCCCCAATTGGAGGCAGGTGTTGGTTATTGTCTCCAATTGGGGAACCTATTTAAGTTGAGTGTTTGCCCACACTAGTGTGGTTTATTTTGGTTAGCAGCCGAAGGCTATGCCCAGTCGCTACAGCTGGTTTGAGTTTGTTTCTTTATTAAAATGGAATACAACAACCGTTTTGCCTCTGCCTATCTGTCCACAACCCAGCTTTGTGACAACGTCCGTCAACAGAAAATGACTCCATACGTGAAAGCGGAACCATTACAGGACGGACATGAAGAAAACCGAGAGCAAGGACGAATCGATTATTCAGTCAGCAAGGAGTCAAACTGAATTTACCTCAAAAATAAAAGCGAAAACGCTAAAACATCCACAAACCAAAAATAAATAAATGTGCCACACGGTTGCTTGTGTTAAGGAATTATAATTCACATAACCCTTTGACAAAGTTGTCATACTCAAAGAAGCAACACCCAAACCAGCAAATCAAAATGTGCTTTTGCACAGGCAATAGCCAAACTGTATCGTGAAACCAATAACAACATGTCTTAATGAATCTCCGAAAGTTCAGGGAACTTCACCAAGTTTGAAGCAACCTGGTGAGACCAGTCTGAACACCCAAACATAACCTGTAGCAATAGGCTACTTCAATTTAATGGGGGAATTTGGTAGAGGCCATCCCAGGGGTTCTGCCCCCCTACCTACATGTCAGGATGTCACCCACTGCTTGTCGGCCATGAAGGCCAAATGGGTTGCATAAAATGTTAATTTCCAAACAAAAACATCTGACATGATCCTCAAACTAGCTGTAGTAAAAGACAATGCTACCAATAAAATACGTCATGCTACCAAGTTAGCCGACATCCCACATTAACCAATGTTTCAAAGCCATGAACCTACTCAATATCGTTGCTGTGTGTAAAACATAACAGCAACAGTAGGTCGGAAAAGAAGGAAAAACTCACAGGACGATGTAAACAGACAACAAATGTATGATATTATCCAAATCAAGTTATAATCAGAGAGTCATCCCCAGGATACTCCAATCTAGACCTCCAAATCACAGTCACATCACAAAAGGTTCCACAAAATCCACGAGGTCCCCTGAGCATAGCATGCGGGGTAATACCCCACCACATGATATAGCCCCTAAGCCATCAGTGGCACAACAGATATAGCCCCTAAGCCATCAGTGCGCTCCCTGCGTGGTTGGAAATCAACGCGAGGCCCACTCACCGCCAGCCCACAGGACCAAATCTCCCATACCTACAGTACAGTACGAGCAGACATAGGGGCTCAATACCCCAACTATCGAAAAACAAATGAGACATCTTTCTCGCATTACGCAACAGACATTTATACAGAAACCAATTTCACCAATAGAGAGCTGTTCAAAAACCCGCACAAATCGCCCCACAACAGGTTGACTGGATGGGAGCGTAACTAGTGCTATCAGGACACGGAACAACGACCTTTTCTTCACAACAGTTAAATAGTATAAAATTACCACTACAAACCGCACTTTCCCAAAACCAACTATCTACTTCCACAAATCCACCAAACCTAACAAACCGAAACCAACCACCTAGGTTACCAAACCATACAAAAAAGTATAAATCCTGTAATCTTTATCTGATGGAAAAAAAACAAGGGTGAGTCAAGGAATGATCTCACTGGTAGATGCTCTCTGGTCCGCCTCCCCTGACCGTCAGCACCCCTCCCTCAGGCGGTTAGCGTTCCTGCCTGTTCCCGTCCTTTCGCTCGCGGCAAGAGGTAGCCGGAACCGGCTCTTTTCTTGCGGGAACTCTACACAAATAGCCATCGTCTCGATTCCCAGGGGTATCTTCTAGACCAAATGTCCAGTCGAATGTCTAGAAGTAGCTTCATAAATGTAAACGTAGCGGTTAGCATAGGCTCTTCCTGAACCCTGGATCAGTAGTCTTCTTTGGCCATAGACGCTGTAAACACCGCCTGGGCCAACGGAGATTACGTATCTGGTGTGTTCTCCACCCTTAACAAGTCACGTCTTGACCCGCGTAGACTCACTCAACACGTCCAACGTGGAGCAAAACGCGTTGGGGCTATCTTGGTCACCAGCGGGGTTGGATACGTCGAGGGTAGGGAAAGTTCTCCAGCTATTCCGCATCGCCGGGAAGGTTGGGACGATGCAAAACACCAAGGAACACCGCAGGAGGGTGGGGGCGGTCAGAGGGACGATCCATCCAACCTGAGCAAAACGGACTACAATACAGAGATCAATAAACTCCACACAAACTTTTCTAAAACGTCCATCAGTCACCATACGAAACTTCGGACAAAGTCCTCCAATCTGCCCGGTAGGCCACGAATCCGTCACTGAACGAAAACGTAATTGACCGGAAAAACCTAGTAACTCCCAAAGATACAATTATTCACATGTCCAAACATCACAGCAAGTTAATAATTGTCAGTCCTCAGCTAGTACTACCGCACAAACCCATCATCAAACCTAAGCGTGGCGAAAACGCAGGATCCAGAGCAATCACCATGGGGTCGTCATGCTACCATCAGTCACCCTGGTACCTCGATTAACCATGCCCGGCATGTATTAATAAACTCGTCAGCCCTTTCGCGAGATATTTCATGCACTGGTGTACCTGTACTGATGAATCCCGAATATCATTTCAGCCGGGCGCATTTCCTCTCACCCCTCGAGTTGCTAACCTACGATCGGGGGAGGATTTAAGTTCCAGAGACCCAGTCTCTGGCTGTGCACGGTTGACCCGCTAGCATATGAATTCGAGACACCAGGTTAAGTAGCCAAAGGACGAGCTCCCAAATTTTGATGGTAATTTCATCGATAGACACTCAAAGGAGTAAGACAAAGACAAAATTCTCTTGGCACAATAAGCAGTTTATTTGCAAATAGAGAGACGCGTCAAATGCTTACAGAATAATCATTCGAGGAGCCTCTAAAGTAAATTACATGAACAGCTCATATTTATTATATTTAAAAGGGGTGTGGCAAGATGCCACCCATCAATCTTAGGTCGCACAGGTGGGAGGGTTATCCCCCCCACCTTATCCTTCCTGCCATAATGTTCACTGTTGTGTTTACTTAACGGGACAACTGCCCCTACCTTCCCCCAACAATCACATTCGTAAGGAACAAAGGACAGATACCCTTAATGGTTTATTCCTCATAAAATCATTTTGTTGACATAAACATTATGACATTCGGTTTACCTAATAACAACTTGAGCTAGTGGAGATGGTGTTATGCTTTGAAGCCTTGTTTAACTAATATATGCTAGCGTTCACCTTAAATCATTCTGGTGACAAACATTTTAACAAATGCTGCAGGTATTAAAAATGTGCCTTTGATAGAGAGGGTGTTACATGGTCAATCTTCAGTAGATAATCCATTCTCAGTAGTTAAGTTAATTCTCTGTTTTCATTGGTTTCTACAATTCCACTTCTACAGTGGGGATAACAAGTATTTGATACATTGTTGATTGTGCAGATTTTCGTACTTGCAAAGCATCTAGAGGTCTGTAATTATTATCATAGGTGCACTTCAACTGTGAGATACGGAATCCAGAAAATCACATTGTATGATTTTTAAATAATTAATTTGCATTTTATTGCATGACATAAGTATTTGATACATCAAAAAAGCAGAACTTAATATTTGGTACAAAAACCTTTGTTTGCAATTACAGAGATCATACGGCAGGGATTTTGGCCCACTCCTCCATACAGACCTTCTCCAGATCCTTCAGGTTTCGGGCCTGTTGCTGGGCAATGCATACTTTCAGCTCCCTCCAAAGATTTTCTATTGGGTTCAGGTCTGGAGACTGGCTAGGCCAGTCAAGCTGCTTGCCTATTGTCCTGTAGCCCATCCCAACCTTGTGCAGGTCTACAATTTTATCCCTGATGTCCTTATACAGCTCTCTGGTCTTGGCCATTGTGGAGAGGTTGGAGTCTGTTTGATTGAGTGTGTGGACAGGTGTCTTTTATACAGGTAACAAGTTCAAACAGTTGCAGTTAATACAGGTAATGAGTGGAGAACAGGAGGGCTTCTTAAAGAAAAACTAACAGGTCTGTGAGAGCCGGAATTCTTACTGATTGGTAGGTGATCAAATACTTATGTATTGCAATTTAAATGCATATTAATTATTTAAAAAGTCATACAATGTGATTTTCTAGATATGTGTTTTAGATTCCCTCTCTCACAGTTGAAGTGTACCTATAATAAAAATTACAGACCTCTACTTGCTTTGTAAGTAGGAAAACCTGCAAAAGTAGCAGTGTATCAAATACTTGTTCTTCCCACTGTAACTTATTTGACATGTAATTGACAAATAACATACTGTTATTTTTTTTGAACACACAAAGACCGAAATAGCATTCCATAGCAGATACTTTTTTTGGTGGGGGAAATACTTTTTTCCCCTTTGTTTTGTGCTTTTCCAGGTTTGTTTGTATACTGTCAGCACTTCTTTGGGATTGGGTTGGTAGATTGCATCTCAGCTCATCGCCCTCTATTGTCACCTAGGAATATTGCAGTTTTCCCATTTTTTTTTCTTGATTGGACAGTTGGCAGAAATCGGAACCCAAACATAATTGTTGACACATTTTGTAAATTAATTCCGCTACATAAATGCTGAAGCATGCCCAACTCATTTAGAGTTGCAATTCCTGACTAGTGCTGTTAGTCAGTTTTTGTGGATGTCCTGTTCTAGACAGATTCATGGATGTTTTCTCTCTATTTTTTAATAATGGATTTAACTGCCCTCCGGAGGATACGCAACACCTTGGGAATGATTTTATATCCTGCACTTGATTGATAGTTTTGAAGAATTTTATTCTGGATTTGCTTTGAATGTTCCTTTGTTTTCATTATGTAGTTTTCTTTAGGAATTGTATTGTTGGTCCTCTCAGAGACAGATGTATTTAACCTGAAATCCTGTGAAACACCAATATTGCACATTAACTCCAATTAACTATTTATGTGACTAAAAACAATGGTTTGCCTCACTGCTCATTCAAGTTGTCCTAGCATTTAGAAATACCTCTGATTATAGGATGTAAATCAAGTTTTACTGATTGAGAGATTATGGAATGAAATGAATATCTCCTGGTGAGATGTTTATGTGAAAATATGTGGCAAAATGTGGCACCATGAACTCCAGGGAGAGGATCCATCACGACAGCCCGTCTCGTTCAAAGAGATCTTCGAGGGACTGTCACTAGAGCCTTGCAGTGAGTAAACAATACCATCTGAGTCATCACTGATGAGCACATGCCACTAATGAAAGATAATTTGCATCTTTACGCAGATTTGAATATCCATGGCGCTGTCATTGTTTTTGTCTATCATTGTGTAATTCATGGTGATTAATAAAGGAAAAGGTACGTCTGGGCTATTGTTTATTCTCAAGTATTTTCATAACTGTGATTTGAGAATTCTCTGGTAAGGGATAGGAGGAGATATGAACACGTTTCTCCCATGTTTTAAATACCTCCACCTCTTCCTTTCTGTCTCTGCATCTCTGTGCTTCTACTATCCAGACAATAAATGTTATCCTCATGATTGTATGTGAACCTATATTATTACAGCATTGGCCCGCCTAGATATTAACACTCCCTTCCTCGACTGCAGGACATATTTTTGGACTGGTGCAATAGTTCACTTGAATGTTTTATGCATGTTTGTCTATTCCTGCCTAGTTTATTTGGTAGACACTGGGAAATAGCAGCACAACCCTGCAGACAAAGAATCTGTCTTGCAATGGGGTCTCCTGAGAATTGTAAAATTTGTGTTTCATCAAATGTGTGCATCAAATGATCAGGTTGAAGGAGGGTTTTAACCTGCACATAAATTATGAGCCCAATGTTTGGTTTGTTTTTCTCCCACACTGCTGGTGAGTGTGGGAGATGTAATGCTTCTTCCCCCTACTTCTTCCATTCCTCCCTCTCTCTGTTCCTTGGGGTGTGTCTGTGGCAAATTGTCTCTCCTCTCTACGGTGTGTTGTGCGCTGCTTCTTTTCTGTGGGGCTACATGTTATCTGCCTCTTCTTTTGGTCCTGGAACAGCGATTGGGAAGGTGGGGTGTCTCTTCCTATGACTTGCCTTTGAACGTGCACTAATATGGGTGCCCACACGCACGCAGAGTGGTTGCTGTTTGTCAGTCTGGAGACCTGGAGACAGTGAAAGGTAGGAAAGTGCCAGTCGGAAGCAGCGGAGCCCAAATCACTGATAGCGGAGTGAGCAAATCTGTCTCTCTCCCTCCTGGTCTGCAGCCTTCAAGAACAGCAGCCGCATCAGTTTTTCAGAGCAGCACTCCAGCCCCCAACCCCACCCCCTCTTCTTTCTCTCTTGCTCTCTCCCTTTCCGTCGCTCGCTTTGCCGTTCTCACCAACGCTGCCAGTGTGGGAATGCAGCGGACAGAGGTAGCAAGCAAAGCAGCCAATGTTTTCACGTTTTTCCAGCACAATGACAGGCTGTGAACAGACAGTTGGAGAAAAACGGACAGTCCGGGAGATCTAAGGGTAAAGGGATTTGACGGGGATCAGTTGGATTTAACCCCCCCACCCTCATCAGCCTCATTCGGCAGATCCTCTCCCTCCCTCTTTCTCGCTGTCTCCAGTGGCTTCTACTGGCTCTCTTCATGCAGGATTACAGACGGCCCCTACCGCTGAAGCACCGCTGCATTGGGTTTCCTGGGTTAAAGAGAGAGGGAACTGAAGCTGAACCAAAGCTGGGAAACAGTGGATGAAGCCTTTAAAAAAACACCAGAAACACAAAATAGAGTGCAAACCCTCCATAACCCTGGAGGAAAAAAGGAATCGAGTGTTGTGGATCAGTGCCATTGAGAAGCAACGAGTTGAAGCTGCAGAGGAGTGGTGCTGCCCTGCCTGGCTTGTCTCTCAGAGAAACACACAGAGGATTTACAGCTCTCTGAAGCTCGCCACATTGTGGATCAATATCCTCCTGCCTGCCTTTTTTCCCACAAGGAGAGTGAAGCATCTTGGGATTTACCGTCGTTCTTTATACCACTGAACTGCAAGCGAGCCTCACGCTCTCTGTTCTGCACCTTCACCTGTTCGTGGCCCACTTGTGTGTCTGTCTGTGAGTGTCCTTGTTTATTTGTGTGTGTATGTAGCTAGCTCTGCACCAAAGGGAGCTTATATTTGTATGTGCATCTGTGTGAGCTTGTAATTCTGCGTCTCTGTGAGTGCTTTCCTATGTCCATCTGTGTGGGGGCATACATGTAGGCATTTTGTGTGGGTGCATTGGTAAGATGCCCAGTGTTGTTTCTCTTCCCCATCCCCTTCCTCATTGGTGTCCTTTTGTCACTGGGCCCCCGGTTTGAACCCTGACCTTTGACGGCATCTGCATGATGAGCGAGCGCTCGGGAGTGAGCACTCTGGGGGCTATGTCTCTGGAGGAACCTGGGGGCGAACAAGCCTCCCCTAGGGCCCAAGGGCCTCTTCGTTGTGGGCCTTGTGCTGTTTGGCCTCGCCAGCAGACCTGGCTGTGTGCGGTGCCCTTGGTGATGGGCTTTGTTGGCCTAGGACTCAGTCTCATGCTGCTCAAATGGATTGTAGTGGGTTCAGTTCAAGACTATGTGCCCACCGATCTGGTGGATGCCAAGGGCATAGGACAGGACCCCATCTTTCTCTCGGAACCCAGTGCCCTTCCCAAGCGACCAGATGCTATGACTAGCACCATCATCGCAACCACCGTGGTCTCCACCTCCACCCCTCTGGCGGCGGACGCCACGGCCCCAGCCCCAAGAACTCGATTTGGGCCACCATCCAACCACTCTGCCCCACACCTCCACAACCGGGTCAGCAGTGGCACACGCATTACAGGCACCACAACCCGTGCCACTCGAATTGCCCCCCCTGGGGGTAAAGATGTGACCCCACGCAGCACCACAGTGCGCCGGGTTAGTGGCACGGGTAACGGTCGTAAGGAAAAGGAACCTCCTGACTCACGACTTGGTCCAACCTCCACAACCACTAAAGCCACTAGCATGACGTCTACTACCAAGACCACTGAGGGGCCTGCACCTACTTCTCCACCATCTCCTCCAGCCAAGCCAACCGGACGCTGGAACCCTGGACGCTCAGGGAAAGGCCCTGCAACGCGTCCACACCACCGCTTCAGAACAAGTAAGTCTGTTATCTTTCTCTTGTTGTTTCGTCTGTGAGTGGATATTGAATGCATTTGAATGTTTTATAAGAGACCCTGCATTTGTTTTATCTGGCTGATGGATTCAGGGAGCTGGTGTTCCAATTACCAAACATTCATTTATTGCTTTGGATGAAGAGAGAACTTGAAGGCTGTTTTGTTTAAAACCAGTGTTAGTAAAGTACTATTTGGGACGGTCCAGTCACACAGATGTAGTAGGTAAACCCCAACCCTTAACCCATGAGACCCAAACTGTTAAATTTGTTCACACCCTTCTTGTTGGCAGAACGAATCGCAAGCTAATTTCCTGAATTCCTGCACATTGCAACTTGGACCAAAGGGAAAATCTGGGGTTTTAATACTAATTTCCTAAAATTCTACAGATGTTCTATGTCTTATGTGTGTTAAAATGATAGCAAGAAATCTCCACTTGCAGAATTAAGTCCAGTCTGCATTTGAGTATGGCTGGTATGTACCTAAACATGCAAGCAAAGACACAACATAATAGCATTCACGCTGTGGTGTTCATTAGCACTGTATAGTAATCTTGAGGCACTTGATTTCCTTCCGCTAATTTTTATCTTTGACTTGTGCATTAATGTGATAAGGATCTCTGCTCCTGCAGGCTCCACGCACTTGATATTAGTGTCATTAAAAAAGGAGGTTGCTGCTATCTTAGTGAAATGGCTCTACAGCTATATGCCTGTTTTTTTCCTGAATGAAAGTGATGCAAAAGCTTCTTGTCTTTCCATGGACAAAATATCCATGTTTTAATATGGATCGGGTAGAGTAGAGAAAGAAGGAGACTGGGATGCTCTCACCTCCTGTCTGTGTGTATCTGATGGCGAGGCAAAGATTCTATTTAGATAAGTAACAATATGAGTACTGCTGCAGGTACGGCAGAGAGATTGCAGGCAAGGGAGTGAGGGAGGGTGAGGAAGAGGTATAAAGGGGAGAGGAAGAGGAGTGGGTGAAGAATGTTTGTGTGTGTTTGTGTATGAGAGAGAGAGAGTTGTCAAGAGTGAGAGGTACAGAGAGAGAGACCATTGCAAATTGCAAAACATGTTTATCTTACCCAGAATTGTTATCTAATATTGAATGGCCTTTCACTTATAATTACAGTTTTTCTCTTACCAAGCTAAATTATTGGACATCACTGACAAATAGTCATTTGGCATTAATTGGTTGTTTTCCAGAGATGTTATCGTATTAAGGTACAATATCTTGAAGGATAACATGAAATAATATCAATTACTACTTTTTTTGTTTTGTTCAAAATAATTTTGAGATCATTTTGCTTGGTAAGCAATAAACATTGGTCATAAATTATCACTTAATATAATACAATAAATGTTAGTTAGATGTTCAGATTTTGTAGAGAGAGAAAGAAAGAGAGAATAGTGATGATTAGGAGTGGGGGCGAGTAGAGGAGACAGCATTGTGCGTATTTTGTATTTTGTAACAGGAATATGTTGGTGATGTTCAAACCCGAGACATGTTTTAACATCACAAAGAATTACATTTTTGAATTACATGTGAATGACTGCACGTTTGTGGCTACGCATGAATGTAGATTCTTGGTTACCTTACGCTTGATAGCATTTTCAAAAGGAATTTGATATCCAGGACATAGATTTCATTTTGGTTTATGAAAAAGTTTGATTTAGGTTTGCACTATCTGATATGACTGAATGAGGTACTTCTGAAAATGTAACTAATATATTTTAATTTTGTATTGAAAATTGTTTGAATTTATTCATGCAGGAAACTAAAGCACCCATCACTGTCATCTCTCAGTATTAATCAATTGCTTGAAGCATGAAGTATTATCAAAACCTAAATGTTTGCAGAAATGCTGTACATTGCTGGTGTTGTTAGTTATGCAACATTGTCAATAAGGAAGTTTCCTTGGTATTCAGACTTGAGGTTCAATGACGTTGATGGTAACTTAACAGAAAATTTAATCTGTAAGTCTCTTCATCAAATCTCATTCCAATGAACATTTAGGCTTGATAGGACTTATTATGGTCCCTTAGCCTTGTAGCTTACTAGGTAAGAGTCTGATACTTTCAACTGAAAGGTTGTGGCTTTGATTCCAACGTAGGGCCTGCATGAAAATGAGTGCACTCAATGTAAGTCACATTGGATAAGTGATAATTATTACAATATACCTAAAATGTTGGCAGGGAAAGTGATAATGGTGTTATGTACCAGTTCAAAAATCTCTGAAGATTGTAAGCTAAATATGAAGTATCTGGTCATAAAATAGGACTACAAGCTTAAAAAAACCAGGTAACCAGTATAACACCTTAACATGACAGGTTTAGATCACAGACTGATGTTGCGGCAACAAGAGTGCCGGCTTGGATGGATTTAAAGTACTATTTTATTTACAGCCCTAACAAGTCCTAATAAGCTAAGCAAATTAATTCTTCACATCCCCAATTGTGTGAACCTATTTCTTCCCCTGAGTGATCTCCTTCTCTCTGTCTTGCTAAACATAAAAAAATGTAGGTGACGTGGACCAACAGAACATCTATAAACCCTTCACCATCGGATTTACTCAGTAAATATAAGAAAGAACAACAATGCAGTTATTTGTGTGTGAAATTATTTCTTGCTAAGTGCCAATGCAAATTCTTGAGCCACCTATTTTGCAG
This sequence comes from Esox niger, assembly GCA_016801105.1. NCBI lineage: Eukaryota > Metazoa > Chordata > Actinopteri > Esociformes > Esocidae > Esox > Esox niger. The sequence goes on from JACXGJ010001163.1 coordinate 85,213, forward strand.
CATTGGATTTGTAGAGAGACCTTTTCATGACTGTAAATAGAATATATAGTTATATTTGTTTATACCTCAGGGCTATGTGTTAAGATTGCCAATGTATTTCTGTAACTGGATAATACTTGTGCTATGATAGCACTTACCGTGTTACGGTTCAAGCACTAAAGATGCTTTAGTGTCACAGCAACGCACCACAGACAAGTATTCTGTAAAGGGAATTCCAATTGCTGTGTTCCCTGGCTATCCTCACAGTATAAATACATTTATGGATGAGCAGGTCTGTTTGTAAGTGTATTTTGTGTTGTGTAACTGTAATGTAATTCAATTCATTGAATAGTAACTTATCCTTTATATGGAATCCGGAGAGGGGTTCACATGATGAAATGCTCTGTAAAGCATATTTTCAGGTACATTTGTCTTCTCTCAGAATATGTGAGGTTGTGTTTAGTGTGGATGGTAGATCTATATGGTAATGCAGTTAAAGTGGCAATTCTCCCGCCTTTCAGGAGTTCTGGACTGGATCAGGGAGGCAGTAACTTGATTTTAATATCACTCATCCCATGTTTCCTCCAGCCCCTGGTTGGTCAAAATCTAAATTAATCTCCAACTATCATGGAGAAAGACATGCTGTCTCCATTAGACATCCATGTATTTCACCGCATGTGTCCACAATGACACATGGGTATTTCCTCTATAGTGTACTACATGTGACCAAAGTCATGTACTAGCTGTCCAAGCAATGGGCTGCCATTTTGGATTCCTCACATGGATTTTTGTTCATGCAATTTCCATCTTCTCCATCTTGGTGATGGTTGCTCATTCTCTTGACATGGTTGTCTCCTAGCTCAATCGATTTTCTTCTGTCTATTTTTGTCACTCTATTATCCTTTTCCTTCCTTTTAACATTTGCATCCTGTTCGATTATAACACTTTAATCATGGAACTACAGCAGTACGGACATGGATGTTACTGTTGTTCTCAGCCTTGATTCTCTATTGTCTCTGCATGTGCCTCTTTCAGAATTTTTTCAACAGAAATGTATATGTAGAGAGCACCCATTTGAGGAACTCTGAAGTGGTTGTAGCACTGCTAACTGAACGTATGTGGAAAACCATGGGACACTACCTGAAATGTGTGGGCCAGAAGCCTGTTTCTCTAAAAGGAGTAGTACAGGGTTGGGGGATCTTCCTTCACTGAAACATCATTGAAATTCCACACACACCTTAGTGAGAAGTCAGAAGCCAGCATTCTGGAGTGGAATGTTTCCAGGTAGGAAAATATCACACGCCGACAGACGGCAATGACAACAGCAACAAAAAAACACAGACAAGGAGTTCAGACTGCAGCGTGCACACAACAGAATGTTCCGGATGTCACTGTGAAAGAGTCTGAGTTTTATGTTTTCTGACTGGCTAGCCCTGTGCTTTTCATGTTTCCAGCTATGCATGTCTGCCTGAGACAGGGCAGTGGACCGTGTGGGGAGGATTAAAATATATATATATATATATACCAATCCAGTTTGTTATTTCTCTCCAGGGAGGTCTCTGCCTCTCACTGCCTCTGAGACCCCTTTGACTTCCCCCTCAGACAAGTTCTGTTTGCTCACAAGGGTCAGTCATGAGCTGGCTCGGCTCTGTGCGGATTGTCAGAGCCTCATATTCCAAGTTATTCTAATCAAATGATTGCACTGTGTGATAGTTTCTTCTCACAGTGTAGGAGAGGGAGTCATGAGACGAAGGGAGGGGGTGAGAGAATGAGAATACAAGAGCAAGATATATGAAAGGAAAGGGAGATACTGGGAGAGATACCGAACAAGACAAGAGGGTGTTACTAAGAGTGAAAAAGAGAGCTAGGAAGTGGAGAGCACGATACTGAGACAAAAGGGTTTATTAAAACACGAATATGACAGAAAGGGAGCAATGAAGATAGAAACATTGAAAAAGAAATAAGTAATACTTGGGTATAGAAGAGTATTCCTTATTAAATGCATTACTCTGGTTGAAAGGAGTATATTATATAGGGAATATGCTGCCATTTTGGATGTGGACAAAGATGCCTCATTACAATTCGCTGTACAATCCTCAAGCCACAATTTTTCACTTCCTTGTGAAATTTTCACTTTGGTCCTGTTTATCCTCAAGCTATCATGTATATTTTATTAAACCAGAGGGCCTTTTTCAATCAACCCTGTTACTTACCAGTTTTCCACAGTCAGGACATTAAATAGGAACAAAGTGGTTGGTAAATAAATCATGTGTGACATTTCAGAATTGTTATCAAATGTTTTTTGTATCCTGGATCCTGATTGGTTGTTAGTTGTTAGCTAGGCAAGGCAAATTGTACCTTATTTAAGGTCATGAATATCAGCCATCATGTTCTTACAAAAAACCCTACTGATGAATGACTCATGTTAAAACTGTTGTAAATGGGTCATTTTTGGGTGTCTCTTGGGGGAACCGTGGGCGGGTCTGCATTTCTCTTTGTTTGCTTGTCTTGTCTATTCATTTTTGTTAGTTGAGGAAATTTGTAAGTCTGATTCTATAACATTTTGCATAGTACACAAATGGCCCATAATATACACATTTGAAACAGCAAATCAATGCCCCACTGCTCACCCAGACAACCCTCTGGATTATAATGAAAAACACAGGCTGAGTGGCATATACTTATGATCACCTATGTAATTAATAGGAATGTTAATATTTTTTTCCCATTTGATCTCTATACTCCAAAACATTAGATTTAAAATAAAATATATGCTGAATAATGGAATCAGCTTCTATTTGTTTTAAATATTCCTATTATCATTTAGAAAATGCAACACTTCATACATATTCCCCCTTTTTCAGGACACCAAAAGTATTGGGACAGATTCATTCTGTATACTATGCGTATTAACCACTTTATAATAAAGTATGCATTACCTATATCTTTGAATATTTCAGCGCACATAAGCAGAGATCAATTGAGGGATGATTGACTAGGTTGTGATTAACTTGGGTCCCTAGATAAACGTGTAATAGATACCTCACTTGAGTGCATCTATGTGACACGTGGGCTCAACTATGCACAGTCAAAGGACCCCCCAGGATGCACTGTATATTGACAAACTATCTCTTACATACTGTAGTTTACTACTTTTGACCAGAGCCCCAAGGGGTCTAAAGTGCATTATGTAGAAAATTGGGTGGTATTGGACATGTAGGCCATTGATTTATGGAAGTGTTGTCTACCTAAGCACCAACAAAGGCGGTCTTAGTGTACCATATTCTCGTAGTGTGATATATAAATATAAAAATACTAATTGAGAAGGGGTTGATAAGAGGTTTTGGGTGGGGGGATGGAGTTGGGGGTCTGAAATATTAATATCTGAAAAGAGAAACATGCAGAACTTGTGTGGCAGGAAATGTGAATTATTGATTAAGCTTCCCTTTTATGAAGTGGTCCGGATGTCCCAAGCTTCTAGAAGCCTTGTTCTCGGAAGACTGTGTTGGATTCATGTTGATTCACTTTACCGCAGAGCTGTTAGGTGTACATACATGGATCACAGAACCACTGTTAGCATGGTGCAAACCAAGTCAGTGTCTAAAGTTCCCAAAATAGAGCCTATTTAAAAAGACTGATAGGAATTTAGTGCTCAGATATTGTCATATTTTAAATGATAGCTTTTGTATAGATTTTTGTAATGCTGTTGCAGTTTGCATTTCAACAAAAAAGTAAGATGAAAACGCATTGTACAGTAATACAACCTCTGAGAAATCAATGCCCTAATAGCAGTCATTGAACATGAAAATAATTGAGATTAATCAGCAGTGGCATCTAAGGCTCCGGAAAAAATTTAGAGTCCACTGCACCTTTTTCTTTCCTTTGCAAAAAAGTTGAAAAATAACTTTTTGAATGAGGAACAGAAGTGTTCAATTGGCAGTGGTCTCTTATTTTCAACCCTTCTGTTCCTCCCTCAAAACCTTCCTCATTCAAAACATTTTTGGAAAGGAAAAGTTGCAATAGTCTCTTAATTTATTCCAGAGCCAGAGTAAAGGGATTCTCAAATAGTGTACTGGGATGGTATTTACTTATCTTATTCAGTTTGTATGCATATTCAATTGTGCTCACTCATGCAATCATATCTGCTGGTCGGTCCAGATGCATGGCAGCCACTTTGTGGATAGTGGTGAATATGCAGTGTTTATCTGGCACTAATGTATCCCCCGTTCATTCATATGCTGAGGATGCAGGCCCACAACGGCTTCGGGGTAATGAGATATAGGCATGGCAGTATTGTATGTGGCTGTGTGGCACTGCAGCTGAAGAGAATTACAGTTTATCGTATCTAATCCGAGGGGCTGTTAGATCCAAGAATTGAATTACTGACCCTCAGGGGCCCTCCGAGTTCCGGTATCAATTTGCAAACAGACAGAATGGAAAGGAGAGACGGGTTAGGGTCCTCTGTTGCAGGTTCAGATGGCCATTACCAATCCGATAACAACCATTTTGGATTTGAGGGTATGCGGGAGGGGATACTAAACGGAGTGGGTGGGATGAGATGCCTGGTGTTTGGGCTCAATGCATTTTTGTCATCTTCAGTTCTATTAGGAGGTTGATTCAATTTCATGTGCGGAAACAGAGAAGTCCAAATCCTGATGGCCTTGCCTTGCTTTAAAGTTGAAAACTCTCATTTCAGCCTCATTTCCCTGTGCAAGCATAATGTAAAATCTCCCTCTAGTCTAAATGTTTAGTTGATATAGACAGATCTTTTTAGCAGGAAGCTTGAGGCAAGTGTGGCATGTTGCTTGTCAGGCTGACTGATTCATAACGCTGTGTGGGCCGGCTGCCATGATTTAGGATGTGTGCCACATAAGCCCAGGCTAACATGGTGGAAGGCTGTGTGGTAACTCTGTGGGTGTAGGTCACCTTTGTTCAACTGCAAAATCCATGTTTCAGGACCCTGTTTCCCCCCAATGCATGGGGTTCTGTTTCCTTGCATATGCTGTGGCTATGAATATCATTCAGTATCATGTGACCCGTTCGATTTTTTTAACGGAAATGTTATGCTTATTGCCTGAATGATTTTAACTCCATAACTGTTTTCTGCCAGCCCGATTGAAGTGGAATTGCAAGTTACTGTACATCTGGTTTTCCATTTAACCTTTACATTGATGTATACTCATTAATTCAACCACTCCCACTCTTTAGGACTGTTGTTTTTTTGTCCTAATCAATTTCTGTCAACCCTCATTACCGGACGCACCAGTATGTCAATTCTTTGCAGTAGTCTACTTTGCCAGTGTGATGTTATTAAATCTAGATGACATGAGATGACAGTCATAAAGTCTCAACATCTTTTACTCTATGTCCACGACATTGTCTTTCATATCAAGTAATCATTTAACCCATGTCCAGAGATTACAAATATTATTTGTGGAATCCTTTTGTGAGTACATGTTATGTGTTGCTGCTGTTGTAGCCATCGGTAAGTTGCACCACAATTCTCTGATGATGGCAATACCATTAATACATTGTTCTCCAATTGAGGATCTAAAGCCTCGACTGCCTCCATCGACATAGGGGGACAAGAGAGAGGGAGGGCAGATTGAGAGGTAGAGAAAGGGACAGAGATTGAGAAGGTCCTCTCTTGTTATTTTCCCTCGGACTTGCAGCAACCGTCTCGCAGCGGTAATCCCTGCATTGTAAAACCTTATCCATGGAATAATGTCAACTCACTCCCAAAGATAACAGGACAAAAGCTTCCTCTGTCTAGCTCTCACTCTGGAGTGTGCTCCATATTCCTGCCTAATCTGCCATTTTACATGGATCTGTCCTAGATTCATTGTACCAGCACATCCGATAACACAAGTGCCCTGGTAGCAGTCCCTTTCTTTATAATGAATTAAATATAAAAAATGTTAAGTCGGTGTACATTGACTAGCCAACTAGCAATTTAATCTTATATGGTAATATTTACAATAGTAGGCAATTAATCTGTCTTTATTCTCCAATGATTTTGGTCTTTACAAAATGTGAATGGGTGTTCGGTTGGTTTAGCAAACCAGACCACCTCTCTCCTCATGACATAGCAGAGACTGTTGCAAAAAAGCTGTCTCAAAAAAGTGTAAAGAAATCGGCCCTGATTGCTTTAAATAGACCATAAATCCCTGTAAATGTCCCTTAAAAAATGCATGGATTGTCACAATGATGCCCATTGATTTATAGATAATGACATGACAGAGTCATGGTCTTTTGAATACGTTAATGACCTAATTTGAATACAAGGACCAATTATTAAGTATTCACCCGATTGTATCATACTTCAGGGCACGATTACTGATGAGTGGTTACCAATTGGAAAATGTGCTACACCGAATTATGAGAGTAAGTCCTCCTTTAGCTGATTCGAGGACATTGCCAAGTACACAAGTCAACCTGTCAGGAGATACAGGGAAAATACCAAATGGCCGGACGCAAAAAATGCTAAGTGAAGCATCTTTCTCTCTTCCATTTTATGTGCTTTCACTGAATCATTGATAGGACATACCAAACAGTCCTGTTCTCGTTCTCATAATGCACCTGTCACTGGTAAACTAAGAGAAACATGGAGTGAGTAAACTGAGTAGTTTTGATCTACCGAGCAGCCAGCAAAATGCACTAAAATGGGATCCA
>JACXGJ010001164.1:0-91838 GCA_016801105.1 Esox niger
ATGTCCTGGCTATGCCCCTAGCCATCTTTGCGCTGGCTGGGGCCATAGTCAGGACATGGCCAAAATAGGTGACTCTAGCCACCTCTATGTGTTTTGGTCTCCCCAATTGGAGGCAGGTGTTCGTTATTGCCTCCAATTGGGGAACCTATTTATGTTGAATGTTTGCACACAGTTGTGTGGTTTATTTTGGTTAGCAGCCATAGGTTACACAACCCAGTCATATTGTCTGCTTTGTGTTTGTATGTTTGTTTCTTTTGTTACTTTACATTAAAACCCATGGATCACTACCTCCATACCGTCTCTGCGCCCGTGTCCTTCCACCAATTCCACCAGCTTTATGACATGAAGTTTATTTTTCATAAATATGTATGATTGTCTGCTTCCCAAGGTAACAAATGCATAACTATGTGCCATGGTGAGGAGATTTAATGAAGGGGACAGAAAAGCCTTTCTGATTGATTCCTACACCATGAACAGAATATGGCAGGGCTCATATCAAACATACATTTTTTTATTTCAAGCTTCAAATCAAAATTAAGCAATATGGAATAATAAAAGTGAAAACAAATATAATTACCTTCCAAGCTCTTAGTCCTTTCTTAAATAACCATCTATTTTAGCTGGATCCAAACAACTACAATATATTATTGGGCATTATCAATGAAAATCACCACCTGACACTTGTAGTGAATATAAACATAAGCTACAGAGGTGGACGGTACTTTTCTCAGGTTATCTATCCATCACAAAATAAGACAATTCTACATGACACGTTGGGAATGTCAAAGAACAAGGTGAAGAAGTACCTGTAGACAACAAGGTATGGCTTTATTTTTTTATTTTAGGACTCCTGTGTGTAATCCATTTAGCAAAACATGTAATGAAATTGTCAAATACATTCAATTTGATCAAAAATATTGTTAACCAAAACACATACACATTATTTTATCTTGTGTTTTGTCCTCTGTACCTAGTTTTAAGTTATTTTCTACTATTAACTATACCGGCTTGACAGTGTCAGCTTTCAAGGCAGGCGGAGACGAAGCAGGATGCAGAGACGATGGTTGCTGATTTATATGTTTTAATGGTAAGAGCTGACTTGCGCTCATCAACAGTGAGACAATAACACGCAAAGACAGAGGGAACAGAGGAAACATATATACTGGAGGGGTAATGACTGGATGATGATCAGGTGCGCTAAACAAGACAACAGGTGCGTTACCCTCAAAAGTTTGCATACCCTTGGAGAATTTGGTAATACATGTAAACATTTTTAAGAAAACATGAACAAGCAGGCAAAACACATATATTTTATTTCGTATGGGATACATATTCAACTGTAGGTCATAACAGAATGGCAAAATCAAAAAACAAAACATACCAGCAAAGAAATAAAGTCTGCTTACCCTTAGTTCTTAATACTGTGTATTGCCCCCTTTAGCATCAACGACAGAATACAGGTTTTTGTAATAGTTGTCTATGAGGCCCCAATTTCTTGCGGGTGGTATAGCAGCCCATTCGTCTTGGCAAAATGTCTCCAGTCATGCAGTCTTCGGTTGTCCAGCATTAACCGCACATTTGAGATCTCCCCATAGTGGTTCCATGATATTAAGGTCAGGAGACTGAAATGGCCACTCCAGAACCTTAACCCTTTTTTGCTGTTAGCACTGGAGGGTCAACTAGGCTTAGGGTCATTGTCGTGCTGGGATGTCCAAGAGTGTCCCATGTGCAGCTTTAATGGGAAGAATGCAATTTTTTTGCCAGTATTAGCTGATTACATGAAGCATTCATATTGTAATCAATTGTAACAAAATTCCCTGTGCCTTTAGAGCTCAGATACCCCAAACATTTGTCAGCCACCACCATGCATCACAGTGGGGATGGTATTCCTTTTCACTATAGGTCCTGTTTACCCCTGTCCAAACATAGCGCTTATGGCTTTAGCATTTTTGTGGCATTGGCGCAGTAAAGGCTTCTTTCTGGCAACACAACCATGCAGCTCTTATTTTGTTCAAGTATAGTCATAATGTGCTCCTTGAAACAACCACACTGTCTTTTTCCAGAGCAGCCTGTATTTCTCCTGAGGATACCTGTGGGATTTTCTTTGTGTCCCGAAAAACAATTCTGGCAGTTTGGTCTAAAATCTTTCTTGGTCTACCTGACCTAGGCTTGGTATCAAGAGATGCCTGAATTTTCTTTGAACAGGACTGACTGACATTTGCTAGGCTTTGGATATACTTTATATCCTTTTCCATCACTATGAAGTTCCAATACGTTGTTACGCAGGTCTTTTGACAGTTATTTTCTGCTCCTCTTCGCTCAGTATCTAGACTGCTCAGTGAACTGTGTGGTCCAATCCAACAGTCGAGCTACCTTAGCTCATATTTCAGAAAAAGTGAATGCTGGTTCTGATAGCAAGGTGTCAGAACATAGTGCATCGCAGTTTATTGCATATGGGGCTGTTTTTGCAGCAAAAGGGGGACCTCCACAATATTAGGCAGGTGGTCATAGTGTTATGGCTGATCTGTGTATAGAAAAACTGTTTTTTCTTAATTACAAAAGTTACTTTACACCATGTAAAGTAACACCATTTCACTGTACTTTATTCCAGTGAAAACATGGACCTTCTGCACTTGATTACACTGGACTACTATTCATTTCTATTTTCCATAGATTTAAAATAATTAACAGAAGTTAAAATGGCCTGTGCAAAGGTTTGGGCACCATGTCACTGACATTTCTTTTACAAAAACAAGTTGTTACATATGCATGTGAGACAAAGATACGCCCCAAGTTTAGTAAATTTTTAAACAATCTATGCTGACACTGACAGGGGGAAAACTGCCTGAATATGTGCCTACCTCGTTAATTACTGTTAATTTAGTCAATAATGAAATAATGTTATTGAGAGAGAGAGAGAGAGAATGAGTATACGTTTGTAACTTTTTGTATTTCATATATTTGATGTAGTAGCAGTTAGAGTTAAGGACTCAAGCAAGGCCAGCTTGCTTGAGGCTATGATAGTTAACAAGCTCTTCAACATGTGCAGGACTCAATTCATTTAAACTGCAAAATAGCTTACATTTATTTGTAAATAAAAACTAAACCCAGAATAAGTTCACCATGAAGACAAAGAGAACAGAGATCCAAGATGTCTTTCTGTATGTATTTCATTATAGATAATGAATTTGTGTGAGTGAAGTGGATAACTTAGGTTGTTTATTTATGTGTAATTTTAGCGTGAATTGCAATAAATACACTCTTTTAAAATAAAATAAAATCTGGACCTCACTAATATCTATATCCTGGCTACGGCCTTGTTGAATAGTGTTTTAATGTGCGTCTAGATGGTGGACGCTAAGTTGCTTTCTGGGGAAGTCCGACAGCGAAATAACCTTCTTGTAAATGTGTATCCACTGGGATAACAAGGCCTCCATGTTGTATCCCTCAGAGAAATGAACGTTTTTAATAGAAATACATTATTCCATGGGTAATACCAAGAAAAATAGCTTCCATTTTCTAGATATTACACAGTAAATGCCATATAGGTTAAATGTTATAGATAATACTCTGACGTCTGGTTCCCATGAAGACAGCAAGGAGCTGCACCACAAGAAGGTGACAGAAACACTGAAGAGAAGAATAGTTACTATACACTGTCTCGTCCAGTCACCGTGGCATAAACTGGCAGATTTTAATGTTGCAGAACACAGTTTCTTACAAGTAGTAGAAACTTTAAACTCGTATTGTTGGGAATCTTCAGGGTAAACTTGCCTTAAAATGAATTTCTCGGTTCTGCCCCCTTTGAGAAACACAGCTCTAGTGAGTAACTCTCGAATGCCATGTTCCTCCTTACAATGTCTAGTTCTTTTATTATACAATTTGCATATGCCATTTTTGGGTATGGAGAATTGCACTGGGGCCAACTGAGCCTATTTTTCCCCATGATTTGACACTTTACATGGATTCTTTATACCCTACTGGGTAATTCTCAAATGCAATTTTTCACTTTACAACCAAACATTTTTTTTGTTATTAGGCAATTTATATTACAATCCAGCCGGTACATTGTATGTTTATTGTCTCTTCCAAAATGCTGAATATCTTTTTATTTATGTACATATAAATGCATAAAATATATACATATGTGTGTATATATATATATCTCTCTCTCTTTCTCTCTCTTTCTCTCCTTTCTCTCTCTCTCTCTCTTTCTCTCTCTCTCTCTCTCTATATATATATATATGCACAAATATATTTGTTACTAATCACTATTCAATGCACAATCTTTATAAAGAATTATTCACTTTGCCATGCATTTCAATGGTGGCTTTTATTTAGAAAAAGCAAATCTGCGTTAAGACTGCCAGCATAATATTCTGCTGCTAGCAGATTACTAATGTTTCCCCCACAGTTTCGACCTCAACGGGGCGTGGAGTTGAGAGCCGGCTATCGATGACGTGTTACCGGTCTGACGTATCCGTTCACATCTCAGTGGTCACATGACTCAACTGTGTCTAGAAGGAGGATGTTGTTGTCCACTGCTCTACAGTTGAGTTTTGTACTGAATATAAATTATCATTCACGACTTTCTTTGGTAGAGAAGACTTTTCAGTATACAGTACGGACCTAAAAACATGGTTGCACAAGCTGGTTTGATAGACATGAGGAGCCGACTCGCAGTCCTGGTTATGCAAGCTCTGTGTGTACAAGTATGCATCTCTTTCGGCCAGGTAGGCATCTTATCAGATATTCTGATAGACTGTTGGTTGGTCATGGGTTATGTTTTTTTAATTCACTATGAATGTATTACACTAAATAGATCTAACATAGGCTGAGTTTCTACTTAAGTCTCTTAGCTACTTAGATCTGCTATGGTATTTTCATTTTATAGAACAGTGGCATTTTAGCCTATGTGGTGACTATGCTGTGATATTAATTGAATTACTCAAATGAGCTATTATGCCAATTCCATTGTTCTGCCATTTTGCATACAGTTGTTATTAACCATGTTATTGCTTATGTATACTATGGTATATATGTAAATCATCTAAATGTTATTAGTAGAATGAAAATACATTATAATTAATTGGACTACTATGTAGAAGTTACTATCTTACTATCTTATAAGTAATATAGCACAAGGGGTCATATGGCCAGTGTACCATGGCTAAGAGCTGTTCGTAGGCACAACACGTCACGGAGTGCCTGGACACAGGTTTTAGCCCTGGTATGTATAACAAACACATGAGATGCCTTATTGCGCTTATTAACTGATTACCAAACTAATTAGAGCACAGTTATTTAATGTTATACAGTCTCATTTACCATGGCTATCAGCCAATCAGCATTCAGGATTCAACAAGTACCATGGTAAAAACCATGAAGGGAGTGGAGTATGGGGGAAATACAGTTTACTCACCTTTTCAACATTTTCATTACACTCTACCTTCCTTTTGTTGAATAATACATTCAAAATATAGGAACGTTTGCTTTTTTGTGGAGAATTTACACTCCAAGATTGATGTGCTTCGGTGGAAGAAATGCCATGGTACTTTTATTTTTTGTTGGTCACTAACACAACCTTAAATTATTTTTATTTTATGTACATTAGTATTATGACTTTTTCCTGCCATGGTTATGACCAGCACACCACGAGGGCCTTGGTATTTTTTTCTAAGTGATTTATGATTCATTTTAGTTAGGGGTACAAGAAAGCACAATTACAAATTATTTTGTGCAGTCATGGTGCAATAGCTGTTATCTCTTTGACCTGCACCCAGAGACTTGAAATGGCTGATAATGATGTCCTGCTAATCCCAGTCAAACAGTAGTGAACTTTGATGGCACAGAAAAGGATTTTACTGACCCATTATGCTGACCTTGTTCTGTCATTGTCACATGCTGTCACTTTCAGCAGTTCTTACTGGCTAAAATCCAAGCTTCTATCAAGATCTTAGAGGTTCCGGTTTTACCCACTAATTTTCGCCTCCCGTAACCTGGCTGTGTTTGCCAAGCGGCATGCCCATTCTCAATATCTCTGTCCTTCCCATTTTATCTCTCTTCCAGATTGACCCTTTGGTCTATGACGAGCAATTGCTGTGGGTGAGTGGTGGGGCGGGGGAGGTGAGCACCTACCGCATCCCCCTGCTGTCCTTCACCCCAAAGGGCAGTCTGCTGGCCTTCGCTGAGGCACGGAAGGAGTCTGCTAGCGACATTGGGGCCAAGTTCCTTGCCATGCGACGCTCCACAAACAGAGGTAGGCAGGCATTGGGAAAAAAAATGATTATTGGAATTTCCAGTTGAATAGGAGTGCAGTCGTAGGTAAAGCTAATTCAAAAATATACCTAAAAAAGCTCTGTTGTTGAGCCTGCTGTCTTGTATGAAACACTGTCATATATAAATTGATAACGGAAATTAGAGTTCGAGATTAATCCATAGCAAATCCAGTGACGAAATTCAGGATTCAAATCAGTCCCTCTACTCCTTCAGCAGAAATTCTTTATAAATCCCCACAGTCTCTTCAAATACGCCAACAACATACATACAACTTACATATGTCTTGATGATTTATGAACAAATGGAGTGATGGACACTAAATAAAAATATATTTGTAGTGTCCATCACCCATAAATATAGTGCAATTACTGTGTAATTATCTTTACTACAGAAACTTCCAATATGTGTTTACTCTAGATTTTAATCTTAACTTTAGTCACCCAATCCAGAGACCAGAGCAGACAGAAAAGCACACAGGAATTCACATTCTCCTTTAATTTGATGGTGCTTCCCATCAGTGCGTCTTCATTTTACTGTGCTCCACCTACGACTAACACTCTCCTCTCTCTCCCCACCACCATAGGTGCCACCTGGTCTCCAACCACCTTCATAGTGGATGACGGCTCCCTGGCTGACGGGCTAAACCTTGGTTCGGTGGTGGTGGATGAGGAGACTGGCTCCGTGATGCTGATCTACTCTCTGTGTTTCCACCAGTACCAGTGTGAACCCGCAAGTGTTATGCTGGTGGAGAGCTTGGACGACGGTCTCAGCTGGAGCCGACCAAGGAACCTCTCCATCCAGCTTGGGGTCAAGAACTTTGCCCCTGGGCCCGGCTTTGGGATTCAGGTGGGTCCTGAGTTATCAATTGCGATTTCCCTTCTCCCCATGTTTCTCCCTGTCTCTCTTCCTGTCTCTCCCCCCAGCTCCCACCCTCAGCAGATTGCTATAATTCATATTAATGAATTCATTTTTCTGTTGTCTGTGTTTGTCATCTCTGCCCTTAACAAAAGAGCTTCTGTTTCCTTCCTCGTGATACCGTTGCTCACATAGCCCAATTTTGCATTGAGTTGGATTCATATCTTCCATGAGGAGCTACCTTCTCCTTTTCAATTCCTCTGCATTACCCACAATGTGGTTAACTTGCTTGGAGGCACATGGCAACAGCAGTGTTTAGCAAGTCATTCATCCTTTTATGAGCCCTAACCCTTGTGATTTAATCATAAAACCTCAGTAATAAATCTTTGGGTCAATGCACTGTGGTCAGTTGACTGAACTGTTGTGCTTTGGTACATTACAGTCTTTTGAAAAACTTTTCATGTGTCCGCACGCAGAAACATTACCCTCCAGCTAAGGGGCGTCTGGTTGTGTGCGGACACGGCACCCTGGAGGGAAATGGAGTCTTTTGCATTCTGAGCGACGATCACGGACGAAAGTGGAAGAACGGCGCTGCGCTGAAAAGCATCCCCTACAACCAGCCCAAGCAAGCTTTGGACTTCAACCCGGACGAGTGCCAGGTAAAGCTAACCAGGGAGGGAGTGGGCAGGATGGAGAGGTAGGCACTAGGACAACACTCTTAACAGTTGAGACAATTTGTAATTTGTAAAAAAAATAAAGTACAAACTGGCAACGTTCGTACTTTTACTAGGCTGGCGCTACATTAATAATCTGCAACTTTTGTTCCGGATTTGTGTGGTTCTGTTGAATATAGATTCCAAGACAGTTCCTCATTTTTCGTTTTAGGAACTGCAATAGTAGCTACTCCTTGTAGGGCTACTTAAATCAATTCAATCTGACAACCATCGGTATCCCTTGATAAGAAGTTGTTGAGACACCCGGTATTGGATTCAAACTGACTGAGCCAGCAAACACACTTTCCATAATTCCTCAAGCAAACGTCTCTCCATCCTCTCTGCCTGTCCTCCATAGCCGGTGGAGTTGGAGGATGGCAGCATCGTCATCAACGTGCGCAACCAGAACAACTACCACTGCCGCTGCCGCATTGTGACTCGCAGCCTGGACGGGGCCGAGACGTTACCGCTGGAGTACCTGGTGTTTGACTCCACCCTGGTAGACCCTGCAGTAGCTGCGGGCATGCTGCAGAAGGAAGGCGTGATGTACTTCACCAACCCGGCAAACAGCTCCCATCGTAAGAAGTAACAATTTGAATGCTAATGTCATGTGTGAATCTGTATGGAGTCCCCTGGTGGACAAGTATCCCATAGCTGAGGGGGTGATAAGGCTGTGGGGGAATAATTAGACCCTTCCAGCAAGTGTGCAACAATCCATATCCCATAAGGCAACACATTATTTTTCAGATTGCACAATTTCACACATATTAATAGATAGGTGTGCTGAATTGTATGACATTAATAAATATCTGGATTTGAGACTTTTCAAGTCAAATTATGATATAACTCTTAAATTCAATATTTACGTTCTACTCAGGTTTATATCTTGTAAAACCACTGGGGGTATTTGTTCATTTGAATATCATGCTTGTTTTATTATTCGAAAGCAGAACATTATTTTTGTCATTTAAGTCAGAGTGTCTTAGAGTTAATTGATCCCCTTCCCATCTCAGTTTCATATGTTATTTTTATTCATGGTCTCTCGTTCCCAGGGATCAACCTAACCCTGCGCTGGTCTCTGACCAATGGCACCTCATGGGAGAAGAATGCTGCCCAGATTTGGGAGGGGCCAAGTGGTTACTCCAGCATGACATCATTTCCACATGGTGGTGCCGAAGATAGGAAGTATATTTTCGTAATCTACGAGAAAGGCCACAAAAACTATGATGAAACCATCTCTTTTGCCAAGATACACCTATATAGTGGGCGGTAGTCAGAACTAAAAATGTTTTAAACTTCTTTCGATCAAGGCTCATGGCGGAAGTAGGAACTGTTTAACCCTTAAGATTAACATTAATTGGTTTATATTGACAGGGACACCTGATTCTTGATCAGCACTCCTATTCTAAAATGTTTTTTTAAATATGGGCAAAAACATTTTTATCAATTTTATAAATTATAAATAGAGGGATAGCGGTAGGAGATACCCTAGATCAATGGTTGAGAGGCAGATTCATTCTCAAGCTAGGGGGAGATTTGGGGGGATAAAGGGAACAGAAAGATAATGTTGGGACTTATCGCTACCACTGTGTTTTAATAAGTGGCTGTAGATGTTTAGTAATGTGAACTATGGCCCATGTCCTGAGGATGTCATTTAATACATTAGGGTTGTATTTATTAGGCCAGGCTACAGCAACATGTTGTGACAGAAATTAAGTTCAGTTGGTGAACTTTTTTTTCATTTGTGCCTGAGGTATATTTTTTAGTATGGCCTGAGCAAGGCATTCCCTTCCTTTCTTGAAACTGCACTATAGTCTGTACTGTTTGGTGGGATGTTGGTACTCACCTCCTGCCTGTTTAGGCTCCCAAAACTAAGCAATGAGGAAGTCTCTGCCACATTTTTTCTTCTGGAAGGATAAGGTTTTAGAGTAAAGTTTAGTATGGTTCATACAAGTATTTGGACAGGCTTCCTATATTTTTACTTTGCTGTTCCCAGATGTTTTACCAATCAGTCTTGTGTAGCTCCCAGCCCATCGTGCCCAACACAAACTAGAGTTGTTGCGTCTTCAAAATGTGAAGGACAATGTTTTGATCAGGTATTGTTCATCAAGAGAAGAACAGGGTGCATCAGAGGTATTGAACTCTGATCCTCGACGCCAGTTCCACTCCATTTTTTCATTGCGTCCCCCTTGTCAGGGACTTATTCAAATCTGGGACAGGTGGGTGACATTAATAAGGACGTAGAATGGAAAACCAGCAGGTTCTGGCCCTTGTAGGAAAAGAGTTGAATAGCCCTGCTGTATGTGATAACAAAATAGTTTTTTTGTGTCCTTGGGCTTGTAAATTATTGACTTGTGCAATAACTGAGATGAATAGGAGATGGTTTGAATATCATGACGCCAGGAATCTGTTATTTCAATTGTATTATAAACCAGGTGGTTGGAACTCTGCTGATTGTATGAATGCCATGGGATACTGTGACTTGTGTTATTTGGAAAGCATTTTTCCTATTTTTTGCTTTATACCCCAAAACATTTTAAATTAACCAATTACTGTACAGTATGCTTTGATTTGAGGGAATCTGTTCGCATAACGTTTTTGCCATTTAGAAATGACAAGACTTTCAGGGCAATGGAAGTATTCTGAGAGATTTTATAAGCACATATATTTACAACATGGTTTCATATCTTTTCCTTGCAATTGCCTCTGGTCTGTGACCAATTCACCCCTCCAGATCCTGAGTAGTTTTTTATATCAGTTACATGTACTAAGACAAATGAGCCAGTTCAAGTGGCAGTTATACATCCTCAAGATATTACACCCCCACATCCTATTTCACTAATAAGGTGGTGTGTTGTGGATCTTGAGCAGTTGCGTTTTTCCTTTCGCACTTTCCTCTTGCCATAACTCTACATGTGTGCATCACATTATTTTCTCTGTGTGGTACTGGCTGACACATCAACGCCTACCTACTAGAGATGGTTATTGATCTGTGGGACAGTTTTATTTAAAAAAGATCATAATGGTAGGCATTCTTTGGTCTTCCACTGTAGTGATCTTCTTTGGCCTACCAGGTCTTTTGCATTTGCTAAGCTCACCAGTGCTGTTCTTTGTAATGGGTGTCACAAACAGTTGTTTTCGTAATGCCTATGATTTTGGCTTCATTTTAGTTTTTTTTGCCTTATAGTGGGGTCCTTGACTTTCAATTACACCTGTTTGGTCCTCATGTTGACAAAGGTTAGGCATTACACCCAGGTAAAGTTTTGGCATAAATGTTACTTTATTGAGGTTAAGGTTAGAGTAAGATTAGGGTTAGTTTAAGGTTAGGATTAGGGTAAGGGTTAAGGTTAGTGTTAGGTTTAGGGCAAGGGAGCATGCAATTTCTATTTTCTGGTCCCCATGAGGTTAGCTGTAAAACTGTGTGTGTGTGTGTGTGTTTTACAAAATGATGTGCATTTATTCTACTGTTATGACACAATGCTGAAATAAAATGGAGCTTCCTGTGTCTGTGTGGGCTGGTCCCAGATCGGTTTGTGTGACTTTAATATACATTACAACCAAGCTGGGACCTGCTCACACAGTCCCAAACTAGTTTACAATAATCCCTTACAATTATGCACAGCGGATCACTTATACTTTGAAAAGTTTTCATTTCATGCTATCAACAAACCACCTCTGTACAACCCAGTTGGGAACTAATGCCCAGCTATTGGCAAAATGGTCAATCTGATTGATCAGTAGACTAATTATGGGGAAATGATCAGATGTGGGCTCACTGTGAGATCAGATTTCAGTCTCTTGTCTGTTCCCCTGTTTTCATGTCTTATCTACAGAATACATATTCTGTACTTCCATGAAAAGAGTAAAATGTATAAATCCTGGATACTCTTAAACTATTTCATGCTGGGGTTTGGGCTCCAGTGATCACTAGGTTCAAACTTTTTAAAATAAATCATAATCATTAAATCATAAACTATTCACAATGCCAGCGCATAGAGTTTTAGAGCACATGACAGGTAGGGTTGCTAGACTGAATCCCGAAGCTGACAAGTTGAAAAATCAGCTCTGTCCAGTTACATTAACCCTAAACTCTACCTCATTGTTGTAAATGAGAATGTCTTATCTTCCTGCGTGTGATTAGGGGTGTAAAGGAATATACTGCATATATACTTTTTTCATGAAAGTAATATGTATTAAAATGAAAATGCTGAACATACCCTATTTTCAAATATTTGTTGCCACAACTACAAGTTATGTGTTGTTGTGGCATAGATAATTGGTTCACAGCATTTGGGACTCAATAACATTGAGTCTGGGTCAAACAGTCTTGATGACAGGGCTCATTTCCAAACAGAGTGTGACAAGCATTTTTAATTGCATGTAGATCTGTAATCTCTCTGTATCTGAAAACATTGTTTCTAGGAAGATCATAGGATTCCCTCGTTAAACAAAAGGGGACAAAAGCCCATTTATGATTAGATACCCCTGTCTGAATTTGTAAACCTTCTCATCTCTCAGCAGCCTCAAATATTATCACGGTCATTTTTTTCTGTGTTTGGAAAATCGTCAATGGATTGCCTCAATACACAACATGAAATTAAGATTTAGAGATTTTTCATTGATGAACACAAAACAGTCAATTTGTAATGTTAAAATGAATAATACAATCTACACGTTTTCCAAGTCGGTTACAAATACAAAACTTCAAATAAGTGATTGCATACGAGTTCACCCAGTTTGCTCTGAAACACCTGCATGAGCTGTGGTGCAACCAATTGTCTTTAGAAGTAATGTGATTAGTTGAATAAAGTCCACCTGTGTGAAATTGCTGTCCAATGCTCTCACATTTATATGACAGAGATGGTGATGTTTATATAAACAGCTTAGTTTTCTTAAAAGTAATGTAACAGCAGTCTTGTTTTCCTCTCACAGTGAACTCCATCTCCATTTATAGAAACTGAAACACTTTGGGTCAGTGTTGAAAAACAGTCAATAACCAACAATCAGTTCACAATTAAATCAATCCAATTATATTTTTAAAGCCCTTTTTACCTCCACATCGGAGGCATGACCAGATGGACAAGGACAGGGACAAACGGGGGGGGGGGTCAGCAGAGTTGCAGCTGAAATCGTCAGGTATCGTCTTGATCTGCAACACAACCAGGAGGACTTTGGACTGGGACAGCAACGAGTCAAGCCTGGTACTCCGCAGGTGTGGGCCAACACCTCATGTCCTCCTAAGTTTAAAAGGGCAAGAGACAGGGAACATTTTGAAAATGCATTCCTTAGATCTACAAGAATTTATAGTGGAGAAGGAGAACTGACCCAGCACAATAATATAGCAGCGTAAGTCCTTGAGGCTGAGACGGGGGGGGTCCAGTGACACTATGGCCCTATCCGGGGGAGGACGGGACATGGCTCAAATAAAGGGACATGGCTCAAGTAAAATGCAAATGCTTAAGTCTTTGTGAAAGCTCCTCTTTCACAGATTTACATGTGTTACCAACAAAACCTTGAAATATGTCTATAGCAAAAGCAGAATATGTTAGTCAATTTTCATTGGTTGTCATGAGACCATTTTAAGTGTGTTATGAATATTTTCCTTGACCTCAAGTAAAGTGGTACAAATGGGACTTGTCATAAAGATGTAATGACGTGTTATAACACTGTCAAATGCTTTCATATGTGTCATGAATATTTTTCTTGACCTCAGTGGTACAATTTGGACTTGTCACAAAGATGTAATGGCGTGTTACAAAACTGCTTTCATCAACAGTGTCATTAATATTTTTCTTGACCTTAAGTGGTACAAACACTTAACTGCAGCTAGCATACAGCAAACTGGAGCCAGCTAGTTACCAAGCAAAGCCAGCTAACAAGGAACTAGCTAATCGCTAACACTTACAGTGCAACGACTGCAAAGTTCCTAAACTATACAGTTACAAAATTAATCAATTACATTAATCCTAGGGTTGTTGTCATAGCATTTTACATAGGCATGGATCTCAATTTTATTCAATTATCACGCTTTTCCAACCCTCTACATACAATTTAACAGGCAGGTTATCAAACTGTATTGAAATGTCCCGTGTACTTTGGTATTTTACCTATCCAGAAAACAGGATGAATGATGAGAAAGACCTGGCTTTTTCTTGAAGAGTTACAAGAACGCACAGGTGTTTGGATCGTTAACAGTCCCAACGCAACACGAGATGTCAAACTGCGCCCTATAGGCCAACCATAGTAAGTGTCCTTCAATATAAAAGGGTCCTATATCAACCCCAAATGCGATCATACATTTTGTATGTGTCACACCTATTTGAAGACACAAGTGGCCAGTCTACCTTATTAATAATTGTTACTGCTCTTAAAGCGTATTAACAAATTTGATTATTTATATTATCTCTTGAATAACGTTTATTATTTAGCCTATTGTTCAAACAACTAGAACAACATTAATGAAAATGAAAGACAACAACATTAGCGATGCAAACAACAGTTGAAAACACAACATTAACCAAAATGAAACATTTACAAAAACGCTGCATTTAAGAAAACAATGAACTAGTCACAACACAACAACATGAAGTGAAAACACAACAGCATTAACACACAACACAACATTGGCTCACACCACATAAGCATCAGTCCAGAACACAACAGCATTAGCCCAATACACAGCAACATTTGCAGAAACACAGCATTTCAAGTGGCTCAAAACAGAAGTACTCTAGACCTGAAGTCATTCAACGTAAGATTATAATAAATTATAATTAAACTTACACTGGTGAATTTAAATCTTATTTTTGGTTGGGATTATTTAAAATAGGCCTAATGCACATTCCATGACCGAAGGTTCCATGACCACTTCCTACTGGTGTGCCAGTTTCCGGTCCTGCAGATTACAAACCAGTAGAGATAATATTGCTAGCGTTATGTCCGGCTTGGTCGCTGTATATTTTTTAAAACAAGATGTCTCCAGGATATGCCTGAACTTAAAATTAATGATGTACATCGTATAGTCAAATCCTCCTCTGAGACTCCAGCTAGATAGCAAGAAGGAAAAAGGACTCAAGATGTATATAGGAAGCTACATACACAACTATGAGGGTAAGTGCCACAGCAATGACAGATGTGCAATCACACATTCAACTACTTAGCTACTAATATTAGCTAGTTCATGTTAATTATCTTACAAGGAATCTGGCTGAATGTGTTTGCATTTGTGTTAGCTTGCAATATCATTATGCCAACGACCTATAATGCATAAAAGTTGTATTCCATATTTTGCACAGTATCTAACAAATGTAAACTGACAGAACGTAAAGCTGTGTCTGTAGGACACTAATTATGGCCAACATATGTCAGGGACAGGGTTTACATTTAATCTTATCACAAAATTATTGTATCACTCTCATGAGAATATATAACTGAGGGTTATTGAACAAAAAACAAAACTTTAACCTGCTCCAATTGTCTTTAGGACTGCACGAGTTGTGCACCTCGTCAGTCCTAACCTGGATACATCGTGATAAATTACATGGGCTTTTCATTTCTGTACTTCATAGATGTTAAAGCACTCCGTACCATTGATAGTGGTTTGAAGCCACTGCTCCTGATTTGCTGTGTGCAACCATCTGGTTGGTCAGCTTTACCAGACGGTACACTTCTCACTACTCAACACTTGCTGCACCACTTGTTCACAGCTGCACAAAAACAGAACAACATTGGTACAACCAAGAACACTTGTGAGTCTTAACAGTGCTAAAAAAAATGCACATACATTAGTTATCCTATTAATAAGTCTGTAGCAAAAGATTGTCACTCCTAGTTCTTTAGTGTGAAGCCTGGTCCGGTTGATAGCATGGAGGTTCGGAAACCAACTAACTACTGTGCTGATGAAGGTTAGAGGCACCTCAAAGTAATGTTTTAGAAATGTGATATTTGGAGTTTGTAAATCGGTATGTTATATAATTCATTTTATTTGATGTACACAGAGCTTTTCCCACTTTAAGCCATAAATTATGCCCCAAAAAATACTTTAAATATTTTACAGGAGTTCCCTCCACAGAAAAATGCCTGATATGGACCTTCTCCACGTCTCAGAAATATATGCTAAATTTATTTGACTTACTCCGCCTCATGTGACAACCATGGACATGCAAGCCATTGTTCCCCTGGTTGAGTCGGCCTCTAGGCCAGTGCAAGCTGGCAGTGTACGGTTGTTATCAATCTCCACAGCTAAAACCCCATGAAATTATGAAGATACCTGATGCCCCTCCTACACCAATTCAATTAGATGGCTGCAGGCTTCAGGTTTCTCAGTGTGTCCACATCCTTACTCATCAAGAGCAACTCCACAACAAAGCATTAGAGACCTATGAGATGTCTCACAAAACCCAGGCTGGTACAATGGAGCAGAGCAGCAGCACCGAATGGCGTCAGCTTAGGAAAAGGAGAATAACATCCTTACGTTCCCAGAGGTTTGTCATGTACCAGGGGAGACATCCACAGATTGAAAAATTGTAACTTCTTCCCATGTGGATTTGTAGTCCACCCAGATGCTCCATGGTTAGGATCACCTATGGCATCATATTTGACCCAAGTGAGGTCCCACTTTGGTGTCTCGGAGGCTAAGGTGCTAAGTGTAAAAGTTATGTGGACTGGCCATACCTGAATGGAGAGCTGAAGTTGAAGAGATCACATGCCTACTACTGGCAGGTGCAAGGTTAAGTCTTTCTAACAGGATGTAGCTGGTGTGACTTTGTCATCAGCGCTCAGGAGGAAATTCTAGTTGAGGATGTATAAAGATTGTGTTTCAAACACTATTGGAGGGTTGACCACACATTTTTACAACTTATTGCATAAGTCTGTCTCGCAACTCAATGTATTCCCCTGCTTGGTTACAAATTAATATTAAGAATTAGTATTTGTTTGAAGTTGTTAAATTTTAGCCCCTGTAGAAACTCAGTTTTTAAAACAAGTATTAGTGTTCCTGTAAAGAAAAATTATGTATTGTATGAAGAATGTATTTTAATGTGTTTCATTTCAACAGTTCAACAAATAACACTTCATATTTATTAATAAATGTATATCTTCTGTATTTCATTGACCAGCTGTTGAATCTTTCATTTTTTTCTGTTTGGTGCTTACTAAAACGAATTACCTTATAAAGGCCAATACAAAATCTACACAAATAACTGATATGCATCCCAATGTTACAAGTTAATGATATATTTAATCCACAAATTACACATTTAATATTTTGACATTTGTGAAGTTCACCTGCTTTTGCGGTAGGCAAAATCAGTTTTGAATAACAGTTAGAGATACAGGAGAACTTTGGGATTGCTGGATAGTAAAAAAATTACTGTATATTGTGTAAAAACCTTAATGCTTTGGGTTAGTCCAACCCAAAGCATCATTATATTTTTTAAGGCATGTTGATCGCGTGGGAAGGCGCTGTCTGCAGTTTTCGGTTGGCCAATTGTTTCAAGTGTATCACTATAAGCAAATCGTTGGCAAAATCGGTCATATCTCACATTTCTTATTCGACTAGTGTTTTCTAAAGTGGAAGGATAATAATTCAGGCATCATTGTCCTGAAATGTTTATTTCATTTAAAAAAGTACATGTATAATGTGCTCCTATTGCAAATATAAAGTCAAATTAGGATAAGACCATATTCTTGCCTGCCAAGCACAATTTTTGGCAAAGTACACTACCCAGGAGCTTAATATTGAGAAGTCCAACTAATTGAATTGGCCAACAACCGCACAGGGCACTATGCAACCACCAAGCTGCAGCAGCAGCTCCATGCCCCGCAATAATGTCGTGTATTTTGTCGCACGGACTGTGTCGCAGGGTTCAGTAGGGGCTGGGAGCTACGACCACAGCATGATTGCATGGTGCGCCGCTATGGTCGAAATACCCGCTTAATTCGCGTTCGACGTTTGGATAAACAGCGCTTGCTGCGCGACTGGCGTTGCTGTTATTTTTCACAGCTGTGGCGATAGCATTAATCACAGAGTCTGAAGTATATTATGAATCAAAGACACTGCATCGAACTGAGCTGCACTGTTTAACTCCATTACTCCACCTGTCTCAACCACTTTTTTATATTGGCGGTTAGTGTGCCACCTTGTGGTAGCAACTTCCAGTTGTGAATTCTTATGTGCGAGTAAAGTATATACGTGCAAGTAAAGTATACATGTATATATGAGTGAAGAATGCATGTATGTGCAAGTGAAGTATATATGTATGCGCAAGGGAAGTATGCATGTGTGCGCAAGTGTTTAGTACAAGTATATATGTATGTGTATACAAGTATATATGAAGCTATAAAACAGTGCTGATGTAAAAACATATGAAGCTATAACGCTCACAGTGTGGTTAAGTTTAGGAGCTCAGTCATAGGCACGTGAAAAGAGAACTGTTTTCAGCGTGGATTTAAAAACGGACACGTTTGGTGAACGTACGTGTCCATTATAAGCAGATTTTCAGCGATTACAATGTCCATTTCTCATCACGTTTTTTTCAGTTACTGATTTACAGGTACCGTTTACCTGAAATAAGGAAAGTTTAAACTTATTACAGTTGTGGAGTTTTTCATGAAATCTTGAAATGAATTCTGGGATATCAGAATCGCTGAACAAGTCACAAACCCATGCATCCTCAATAAGAGGCGGATCAAGTACACATCCGGGCATTTTAGGCGTGCTTGGTAACTTGCGTTCTTTAGATTGAAACCGTAATTGGGTCATGAAAGATGATATCAAAGGAGTCCACAAGAACCCAACTACAGACAAAAATGTAGTTGATTTCAACGCGAGTGCATAGGTCCAAACCGAGTGGAGTTCGGGGAATAAACGGAGGCTTAAATTACGAGTCGGGTCCTTTTCGTTGCTAGGACTCCTGAGTCAGATCCGCAAAGACGCGCCCGTTCTCGATGCCTATTTACTAATCAAAAATTACGTTGTGTTTTCCCGAAAGATCCTCTAAGGCTTTTCGATACCTTAAGGTAACCTATGCTCAAACTATGCATGTGCTTAAACGAAGAATAGCGATTGACAACATGGGGACACGCCAAGTATTTAAAACAGCACTCACGATCTTCATAGTCAGATTCTATCTGCTGTGGGCTTGATTACTACGTCTGACTGTTAGTCCCGCCCCCTCATTAGCTTAAGGATCAGGAACAACCGAAAGAAGTGAAATAATACGGAAATAAATATATATGGAAATAAATTAAAACAGAAATAAACGATCAAGCAATTAAATAATTATGGAAATAATACTAATTAATACATGTATTATTATATTTATATATATATATTGATACATTTATTAATGTATTCACTTATTTCTAGGTTTGGTCCTCCATGCAGTCTGATGTGGTTTTCTGTCCTGGCATATATAATTTTAAGTACTATAGTATGGCTGTGTAACTGTACTTGAATAGTTTATTCATTACTAAATCCAAACTGTGCCTATAAGGATGTCATGTTATGTTTGTGTCCACTACTGTATCACTTTCCCTGATGCTTGTGTCTGTTTAAGACAAGCCTACCTAGACACAAACGTCATGTGAAAGATTGTTTTGTAAGTTCTTTGTTTTATGTTGTGTTATGCATTTATGAAACAATGCAACTAATTACAGTCTAATGTTACATATTTTGCATACAGTGGTTATAGAAAAGTATCAACCCCCTGTAAAATAATCACATTTTGTTGCTTTGCAGCCTGAAATGAAGACAGACACAGTTTTTGTTTCATTCAGCTATATTTACTCAGTGCCACTTATTACATCCAATTGAAAGAAATAACACCAACATGTCATAAAAAAAATGTTTAATTAAAAAACATATTCACTGAGTTGGAAAATGAATCACCAGCTTGTTTCAGTATTTTGTTGAACTACCTTTTGCTTTAATTACTGCCTTTAGTCTGTTGGGATATGTCTCTAATAACTTTGCACATCTAGACGTTGCAATATTTGATCACTCTTCTTTGCAGAACTGCTCAAGTTCAGTTAAATTTGATAGTGACCGTTTGTGGACTGCTGTCTTCAAGTCATTCCACAGATTTTCAATGGGGTTTAAGTCTGGGCTCTGACTAGGCCATGCAAGGACATTCACCTTTTTCTCCTTCAACCACTGTGTGGTCAGTTTTGCTGTGTGCTTTGGGTTATTGTCATGTTAAAAGGTAAATCTTCTTCCCATTGACAACTTTCTGTCAGAGAGCAGCAGATTTTCCTCAAGAATGTGACAGTATTTTACCCAATCAATTTTTCCTTCTATTCTGACAAGTGCTCCAGTCCCTGCTGCAGAACATGAAATTACCACCTCCATGCTTTACTGTAGAACTGGTGTTATTTGGATGGTGAGCTGTATTGGATTTTCGCCAAACAATTCAATTTTAGTCTAATCTGACCGTAAAACCTTTTTCCATGTGGCCTTAGAATCTTCAAGGTGCATTTTGGTAAAGCTCAGTCGTAATTGCATGTGGCCTTTCTTGAGGAGTGGCTTTTTTCTTGCAACTCTCCCATACAAGCCACATTTGTGGAGAATTTGTGATATTCTTGTTACACACAATGCACACAATGACCACTCTTTGTCATTAATTCCTGCAACTGCTTCAGAGTTGCTAAAGGTCTCTTGGTAGCCTCTCTGACCAGTTTCCTTCTGGCTCTTTCATCCAGTTTGGAGTGACATCCTCACCCAGGGAGGGTCTGTGTTGTACCAAATACCTTCCACTTCTTAATAATAAACTTCACTGTGCTTCTAGGCACTGAAAAAGCCTTTGAGATTTTCTAGTATCCATCTCCTCGCTTGTGCCTGTCCACATCTTTATCCCGGAGATCTTTTGACAATGCCTTGCTACCCATAGTTGATTGTTGTCTTCAGTTGCACTACCAAGGAATGAAATGCTTCAGGAAAAGCTTGTTTAATGCTGAGCTAATCAAAATGACCACAGTGGATCACAACTGAAAGTCAATTGGCTGTGTGTGCTATTGAGAAGGTGCTTAACTACACCTGGTTGGGTTTACAAGTCATTTTTAGGAGGGGGGTGATTCTGTTTTTAATTTTTTAAATTTTTTTCTGACAAGTTGGTATTATATCTTTCACTTGGATGTTGTAAGTTGTAAATACAACTGAATAACAAAAAAAATGTTTTTGACCGTTTTCATTTCAGGCTGCAGAGCAACAAAATTTGATTATTTTAAAGGGGGGTGATGCTTTCCTATACCCACTGTATGTAGGCAGAGATGGATGGAGAGAAAGTTGTTGATGCTTGCTTACTGGTGTATGCAGAAGAAGAGGTCACTGACATCTCTGGTAAAGTCCAGCTCATAGCAGATTAGCATGTTTAGAAATGGGACCATAAAGCTACTGGTTTATTTGTACTCTTAGGCCTATATTAGGTCTTTCTTTCTCTCTTGGTCACCTGGACAGTGTGATGTACTGTACACTCTTATGCTTCATGGCACACCAACTGATGGCAGTCTACCTGTCTTCTTCCATTCCCAGTCATCATGTCTGTCTCCCCTTCTCCCTCTTAAAGGTTGCCCTCATTTGTTTGACAAGGTCTCTGCTTTTAATTGAGTTGAGTTCACAGGCCTACTTTTTATTTAGTAGTGAGTTTACAATCTATACAACTCTGCTTACATTTTCTAGAAGATACTGATACCATCTGAATGAATAATTTATCTGATTTATCATGTCTCATCTCTCTCTCTCGATGCCATTGTTGAGTGTGTTCAGAGGGCCATGCAGCTTTTTCCACTAAGTATACAATACATGCAACTATCTCTTTACATTGTTTTAAATTAAAGATACCGGTACTCTCATTATTTAACTCAATAAATTATCATTCTCACCCTTCTGTCTCCCCCTCTCACTCTTTTAAAGGTTACCTTGTTTGAGGATTATTCTTATTATTCTCATTATTCTGCCATATTTGCCGTCCACTGGTATGGAGTTCACAGGCAACATTTTGACTTGTATAGTTTATACATACTAACATTGTATTTAAAGAAAATGCGATCATACTTTGACTTCTAGCAGAGCCTTTTGTTTGATTATTCTACTTGAGTATGGAGATTGTGCAGGTCCTACTCCACTACCACCTCTGATCACCAGGAAATCAGTCAAGAGCTACTGAGTACACAGGTCCACTTGCACTGGTCCACTTGTCCACGACACTTACTACCCAGCTTTGTAGTGGTTTTAGGGAACAATATAGTAGGTTCGTTTATTTAAGGGGACTGTGAGAATGGTGTTCTGGTGGGTAAGGTCCGACCGACTGTGGTGGACCAGTCCGGACCAAAATGCCAGAGGTTTTTGGTCCCTGTTCAGCTACAGACAGGAAACCAACTTTTTTAAACTTGTTTAGGCTATCCCCAGTTTATATGATGAAACGTATTATGATTTTTGTATGATAATTAGCGTAAATAGCGTAGAGGAGCTGTTAGGCTGTATCTTTTGAACCGTTCGAGAAACAGACTGGAAACCAACTTTGTTTCACCAGTTAAGCTTTATCCACTTCAAATTAAAAAACATTTATTGATTTTATTTATGATAATTAGTGTTAATTTACAATTAGGCTGTATCTTCTGAACCATTCAAGCTACAGACACATACCTGACTTTGTTTCACAGTTTTAAGCTATCCCTACTTCAAATTAGGAAACGTTTATCGATTTCCTGTATGCAAATTTGTGTAAATAGCGTTAATTTACTATTAGGCTGCATCTTTTGAACCGTTTGAGCTACAGACACGAGACCTGTCAATGGTAGCATTTATGCACTTTAACTATGTCGTGTGCTAACTTCTGCTGATTACCCACACCAACAGTTTCTCTTGAACCTTAAAAAATACAGACTCCAAACCTTTCGATAGGTAGACTCTATTTTGAACCATAAATACATTTTAAACAGCTATTAGATTAGATTCACCTGTGTCATTGAACACTACAAGTACAGTACAACAAAATGCAGTTTGCATCTAACCAGAAGTGCAAATAGAGGATGGCAGAAAAAGTATTATGTATATGTATGTACATGTGGAATGAATGGATGTACAATTAATGCAAATGAAATGTTATATGTGCAGTGGAAAATTGACAAATTTATGGGAAATGTACCAGCATAAAGTATAATGTATGTATAAGTGGGATAAATAGTTGTGTGGGTACACGTAGCAATTATCAGTGGCATTACACACCACATTTTCTTCAGGAAATGTACTGCTATTTTCATATTATATTTTATATTGTTTGTTTGCCCAACATCTTACTTTTGCTTAATTACTGACATGCACTTCACAATTTGGGCATTACTCTGCAGATGCTCTGTTTATACATCCTGTTGTTTATTTATTTGGCCTTAGATTTTGAACTGACCTCTCAATTCCAATTTGCTCCTTACACTATTCACTTTTTTGAATTGTTAAATACTTCCCTATTGTGTGTACTATACTTTTATTCCTGTTGTTTTTATTTTGTTTCATCAAAATATATTTTTTTGTAATTACGAAATATGTTGAACAATCTGAGTTGTCAATAATACAACACTCATTCTGTTAGTGTACCCCACCAGACCATTTTCCTATACTACCATATTGGAGAACCCTGTGCAGTGTTGCTATGCAACTATTTTTCATTTTGTTTTTGGTGTTGAGTCAACTTGAGCCGCACTGTGCTAGACATGCAGAAACAGTTAGACCAGGATTGAAAATCTTGCTACAATGAAACAGCTGTACTTGAACACAGATGGTAAAGAAACCGTCATCAATATACATAAGTTTGGGACCAGGAATAACTAGGGGCATCTCATCTACTTTGTATAAACAAATTTCCTTGGTTTCCTTGAAAACATACCGTATCTTCCACCAACACTGTATATTTTCTTGAAGCGAAAGCTTATGAAAATATGTGGTTTGAATTGCTGTCAATACATGTAGTAAATATGTGAATTATTTGAATAGCTTGGTGAGGTGACAACAGTTGGTGCAATTATTTGCGAATGGAAGAAACAAGAAAGAACTGTCAATCTCCCTCGGTCTTGGGCTCCATTCAAGATCTCACCTTGTGGAGTTGCAATAATCATGAGAATGGTGAGGAATCAGCCTGTAACTACATGGGAGGATCTTGTCATTGATCTCAAGGCAGCTGGGACCATAGTCACCCAGAAAACAATTGGTAGCACACTAAACCGTGAAGGACTGAAATCCAGCAGCGCCCGCAAGGGCCCCTGCTCAAGAAAGCACATTTACAGGCCTGTCTGATGTATGCCAATGATCACCTGAATGATTCAGAGAAGAACTGGGTGAAAGTGTTGTGGTCAAATGAGACCAAAATCAAACTTTTTGGCATCAACTTAAGTCACTGTGTTTGGAGGAAGAGGGATGTTGCCTATGATCCCAAGAACACCATACCCACCATTAAACATAGAGGTGGAAACTTTATGTTTTGGGGGTGTTTTTCTGCTAAGGGGAAAGGACAACTTCACCGCATCAAAGGGATGATGGATGGGGCCATGTACCATCATGTCTTGGGTGAAAACCTCCTTCCCTCAGCCAGGGCATTGAAAATTGGTCATGGATGGGGATTCCTGCATGACAATGACAAAACCCAAAACATATAGCCAAGGCAACAAAGGATTGGCCCAAGAAGAAGCACATTAAGGTCCTGGAGTGTCCTAGCCAGTCTCCAGACCTTAATCCCATCGAAAATCTGTGGATGGAGCTCGAAACCTTAATGACATTGAGAACATCTGCAAAGAAGTGTGGGACAAAATCCCGCCTGAGATGTGTGCAAGTCTGGTGGACAACTACAACAAATGTCTGACCTCTGTAAATGCCAACCCAGGTCTTGCCACCAAGTACTAAGTCATGTTTTGCAGACAGGTCGAATACTTATTTTTCTCATAGAAATGCAAATCAATTAATAATGTTTCTGACATGTGTTTTTCAGGATTGTTTGTTGTTATTCTGTCTCTCACTATTCAAGTAAACCAACCATTAAAATTATTGACTGATAATTGCTTTGTCAGTGGGCAATCGTACAAAATCAGCAGGGGATCCAATACTATTTTCCCTCAACGTAACTGTCCCCTGGAGTAATGTTCCTCACAGGCCTTGTTGTTTATGATTGTTTCTGAACTGTTCCGGCTTGTGCAACTCCTGTACCCTGCTGTGGCGTTTGAATATCAATATAGGCTTCTTTTCTGTGCACGGTCTGGTGGCTTTGTTCCTGTCTGTCACCTCCATCTATGAGGTGGGGGCTTGTTCATGTCTTTAAGTTACTTCAGACAATTCCAAATCAATTGTAAAGTCTTTAAGCACTATAGGATATATTTATAGTCTATTAGTCCACAGCAAGTCATTTTAACTTAAGGTGAACCTTGTGGGGATGACTATTATTTTATGGGTTATTTCAAATCAGTTGATAATCTAGTACACTAAAACTGAACTGAAACATTAAATGTATTATGGCAAACATGCATTTAATGTTTAATTGAAGTATGATCATGTTGAGACTGGGGCCGGCCTATTTTATCTGTCTATTTTACATAGGTGAGTTATGAGCTAACAGCTCTTTGAGTTCAGTTTGGTTGTGTGTTGGTTAGTTATTAGCTACTGTAACTAAGTAGCTGGCAAAGATTAGAAACCTGCCAATTCTTGACAGCGAGCTATCATTAGGCTTCTCACTGAACGTGAAAAATATCTGTTGCCAAATGCTATTACAAATGGAACAGACTAACTGTCGCAAACGTTACCTAGGTGACTTTAAACTTTAATTGCTTGAGCTACCAGAGAACAAAGCATGGAGGACGGTTTTTTGCTTAGTTTGAGCTAATCTATATTTACCTTCTTAGGCACAAGTCCAATGACTAAAAGTCCAAGTCAAGTCTCAAGTCTTTTGAACTGATCGCAAGTGAAGTCACAAGTCAATTTAGTGGTGACTTACGTGTGACTTAAGTCCAAGTCTGAAACTTGAGTCATCAACTCTGCCTCTAGGCACCCAACAGACCTGTACTCTTTGCGATTGGAAGGGATGGAGTAGGCGCACCTCCTCGGCTACATTTCAATGGCGGCTGGGCGTGTGACTCCTCATGGTCTCCATGTCTATAACCTTCATTCCCTTCAATGGCACACAGAGTGAATTCAAATACAATCTCAATTAAAAAGGCCCTAAAAGTGTGTAGGAATGGGAGGCCCACCTCCCTTGCTGTAAAATACCCTGCTACACTTGTATTCACTGATTTCAGAACCCCTTAAAAGGAAGTGGCCACAAGGAAGAACGGAGGCACCCACACCGGAAATTCCTGGGAAACCTCCCCATCCCTCGACCATAGTTCAAAGGAATAGGACAAGACCGAGGTAGACACCAACACATGCACTGACAAAACCTGGGTTCAGTTCAAGTTAGGCACACTCCTTCACTCACTCATCTGGGCGAGCATGGCCTTAGTAACCAAAGCAAAGCCAAAGAACAAGGTCGGGGAAAGGACCTGTCCAACAAACACTGCTACTCAAGCTCTAGGAGACAGGATTGAGACACCCACAACGTTTGCCATACAGAAAACAATCACAGCCTGCAATCCACGAGGGCAGCATTGGCCCCAGAAGAGGAGACAAAATCAGTAGAGTCTGTACCCCGCCGAATGTAAATAACATGAACCACTACATCACCAACCAGGACAGCAAGGTAGAGCAGCATGCCAGCTTAAGTAAGGTTGAACCACACTAACTGGAGATGGCCTAAAACAGGAGAATAATTTCTGAGCTAAATACAACAAACACACCAGGGATTCATTCAAAGCACAGCACAGGCATGCGTCATACATCTTTAAATGCGTCACGCACTCTAAGAGCGTCACGCACGCGTTGTCCTTGTGCGCATCATGCACTCCGACACGTCGTATGTCCGTGTGAGCCCATTTTTTTGTTTCAGCACATCTCAAAAGTTTCAGCACAACTCTCAACATTTCTGTGCACGGCCCAGGACTTATAAGGGGTGATTGATTTTCATGAATATGCGTTTCCATTATGGAACCAAAGTAATCAACCGAAATGGTACAAGATTTTCTCAACCCAGAGTTGACCTGAAGAACTGATTGCACCTACGTGGGCATAAAAATGGTTTTGGAATCTTTACAGAAAATACAATTTATTTGTTACACATTACTATAGCTATCGCTAATATGTTATATAGTCCAAAGACCTTTCATACAATGTTTTGGACTGGGGGTGATTTAAATCTCTCCAAGTGATATATAATTACACATTGGCGATCTGATTGGTTAAAACAGGGATTCGGAAGTCTTTATGTTAATTTGTCCCCGCCCTCTTTGCGTGCTCTCCACCCCCCATCTGCGCTACGGTCTCTAGTAGCCGTTGACGGCTCTTGTAGTGACGGATCAAGCTCCCCTGTAATATTTTTCTTTTTACTTTTTCATTTGTTTTGTGGAAAAAGAAAAAAAGGAGTACAAGTAAGCCGCTTTACACACAACAATCTATTGCACACCCTCTGTTTTTATAACAAGTATATTTGTATTTTGAGTTAGCTAAGACGTGTTAGCAAGGTAACGTTACTTGCTAGCACCAGCGTGAGCATTAAGCTAGTAGGTAGCTAGAGAGCTAACGCGATTAGTTGCATTATTCTGCGATACAACCTCGAGACAAGTCGGGACAAGACCAGGTTAGTAGCTACATCTTGTATTTCCTGATGTTAAATAGTGCAGATGTAACATTTGTAACCGCAAAGGGATGTATGCTCACGTTTATCAGATGGCTAAGTTTTAGCTACGGAACGAAAATAATTAGCTACGCTGCTAACCGACTGGTTTGGTTCATATCAGGTTGAGTAGTAAAGCCAGTGCTTATTATGAGTAGGCTAGATAGGTTAGTCATTTCCAAATGTCGGTACGATAGTTTTATGGCTAATAATGTGGTAACGCAACAACTTCGTCAATTTCCACTGTGTGAGTCATAATCCAATGTTCACTGGCTACGTTATAATATTTGCATCGTCAACGCAAGTGGTTATCATTACCTTAGTAGCTAACGTTAGCTTTGTTGCTAACCGGTTGCAGGTGGGCCTAACGTTACCCGCACCGCCATTTTGTTTTGTTCTCTTAAAATAATTTCTAAATTCACCTCTGTTCCTCGTATTGGCTGTTGTATGATTCAGACTGTCGTGTCCCATTTGAATTATGATTGACGTTTTTCTCTGGTTTAATGAGGAATGCAACTGTACTAATTTCAACACCGCGACGTAGTCGGTTATAGTACATTACGAAACATCGCAGTCCCCCTCCCAACGTGAATATGGAGGCCTCATTTGCTAGCGTTTCTCATATTTAACCCAGGCTGCAATCAATTTGTTGTGTATGTTAACAGTTTTTGAAGCAAATGGTTGGATGGTGTATTGTGTGGCCACGTTACTAACGTTCATTTACCGTGATCGGTAGCTGTTATGATTCTGAAGATGTCATGCTTGTCCTGAATTAATTTGTGACCATTACCAGGCCGGTTTATGGTGTATTGCAGTGATTGCGTGCATGCTTAGCTGCCGGGTTAATCCCTGCACAGCATGTAGATTGCCGGCCATCCCACGACGACCTAATTTTCTAATCTTATCGGGGTATTGAAGCACGAGTGTTTTTTTATTGGGGGGCTCAATATGTTAGCTTGCGTCTCCAGTTCATTAAATGCTATATAATGGGTGGTAGTGGTTAAGTATCTGACTAATTATATTGTTGCGGTCTCTTAACGGGCCATGTTATCTTGCGGGATTGCCTTGAACAATTGAAAAGCCCATCTACGACTGACACTGTTTATGCTGGTTTGGTGCCATGGATATAAATTCCCGTCACTGCTTCAGTTTCATTTACCTCTATTGTATATTTCTAGGACCAACTAATTTAAGTTTATTTATAGTCATTTACAATTGTGTCCATACATTTTGACATGTGTGGTCCCTGGAATTTAATCTATGGTCCTGCTCCTCCATGCTCTCGTTCTTTACTAATTGATCTACCAGGAATCACAGTTGTGTATATTCCTTTCATACATTTGACCACTTATTTGTTCAGCTTGCAAATGACCTCCAGCAATATCAAATGACATCACAGACAATTGTGCTTTTTGCAAGCAAGATTACATTTTCTACAAATTAAAAAAAGTTATTCTGTTTCTTATGGTATACAGACATAGCAAGTCTTACTGTTGCCAAATTTTTAATCAGATTTGGACAGATGTCAGCCCAGTGGCTGTTTTTGGTGAGCAAAAGAATTGGCTCAACCCTGTTGTTGCCATGGAGGCAACCCCTCTCAAGGCAGACCCAGAAGAACTGAACATCATTTATAATGCATCACTATGGCAACCGTACCATGGTTCACATTATTGTTAGCCCAGCATTTCCTGTGTTGATGTGTTCACGGCAGTCTTTACTTACAATATGATTGGTCAAACACACTGATATCTAATGTTATTGGTTTGTTTGCATGTTAGTCATTTAGCAGACGATCTAGTGACTAACATAAGCATTTAAGGTTAATTGCCCTGCTCAAGGGCCCAATGGCATTTCCCCCCATGGTTCGAAAAGGCGTTAACGCATTTCCGCGTTTGTCTCCACTTTCATTGCTGCTTAACTAGGTGGTGTCCAGTGTCTTAACTTTATCTCTCTCCCACCCTCTCTGCCAGTCTCAGGGCTCACCATACTCAATGAGCGGACAGCGCAATGTCAGAGCGCTCTGGGCAAACTGCAAAGGGGAAGGATGGCAAATCAAAGTATGCGTCTCTCAACCTGTTTGATACATACAAAGGAAAGAGCCTTGAAGCACAAAAGCCAGTTGGTGAGTATTCTTGTTTCTATTGTCAGAGTATTTGTCTTGTGTGTGTGTGTGCAGGTCCTTGTGTTGTGATCATGGGCAGTTGGATTTGTGGATACAGGTTATAATAAACACATGCAATTCTATCCACATCAGCTCTGTGGGCCAACTGTATTTTAGCCCTTGCTGCATCAATTATCTAGGCTATTTCTGCTTAGTAGTTTCTGGAGTTACAAACGTTAATGTATCTGTTGGATTTGGGCATATAAGTGCCATGACGGTTTCTTCCCCATTTGTCAGTTAAACTCTGTTATCGATTGAAAGGAAGCAGATGCTCACCTTTAGACTTACTGTTTCCATGGAGGGGGGTGCACTACCTTTCACTAATCTGCATTTTTAAAATGTAATGGTTTATGGCATTCGCATATGTTTCAGTAGTGGTTTTTATTTTTACAAAATATATACATTCTTCTTTATAGTTTTTTATGCCACTGCAACACAGGATTAGGTTAGTCAGAAAGAACTGAAGTAAATTGCAATTCTATATTACGTAGTGTCTCAAGTACTGTTGGAATGTTTGTGGCTTAGTAGTCCATTGTGCTAATGAATCTCTTGACAAATTTCTGTCTTCAATGGGACTGTAATGTGTCGTAAAAAGAAATTAACTTTTTCCTTGATGAAGAGGGACAGACTGAGTTCAGTAATGGCACTTTTTCGGGTTAGGCTCGATAAGTTCTGTTTCAAGTAGGCTGAATGGGTGTATATCTGGTGGTCTAAGCATTGGTACTCATCGCCGAAGAACATGATTTGCATTACACCCTTTCCAAACTCTCTGAAAATCAATAATACCCAGAAAAGCTGCAATATACCGGGGTGGGTATCTCCGGCGGTGCAGCGAAAGGCTCTAACCATTCAGCCTGACCCAGCCAAGAGGGACAGAGCCGTACTTGTAATCACAGTTTGACTTCCGCGTGTCGTCTCTTATGTTTTATTCAGGAGCTGCCTTGCACATATATCTCTGCAGCTGTCCCGTAGCTTTCTTTTCAAAATGCCCCCCCCACCCACTCAAGTAGTTCGCCTCTGCCTCAAGAAACAAATGTGAGACTGATATTCGGTCCTGTGTGACTTTTTACAAAAAGGGCAATGGTGCGTAAACGGCAGTATCTTTTCCATTGTTGTTTAGGGTTAATACTTATTGTCCTGCTGAAATCAAATGTATTTTGCTTCTAGCAAAACAACAACAGTCTGTTAAGTTGAATGGAACTCTCATTTCACTGGTTCTTACATTAAAACCTGGCCTGTCTGAACTTGGTTCTAACATTGTGTCCTTGTCGATTGCCTACGTGTTGTGTCAAAGGCGACCGCTGTTCTCATACCTCCCCATGGGTTCTCAGGGGCGGCAATTAATTTGGTCCTCTTGTTAATGAACCTGCCCTTTATCCTTGTCATCAGTTCCCCCCCGCCATGGCCTGCAGTCTCTTGGTAAAGTTGCCTCCGCGCGGCGCATGCCCCCCCCTGCCAGCCTGCCCAGTCTGAAGGCGGAGAACAAAGGCAACGACCCCAACGTCTCGCTCGTTCCCAAAGACGGCACAGGATGGGCAAGCAAGCAGGAACCAGCAGACCCAAAGAGGTGCCAACTAGATTTTATAGATTTGACTAAACCCTTCTCAGTTAGCACCACACACTCTTATAGCCTTGTGTTGAACTTGTGCACCCGCTCAGAAATGTATCCAACAAATAGTTTCATAAATATTTGCGATGACTTCAGTATATAAGAACGGATGATCGCGTATTGTAATACAGTTATTCTCAGCTCTAATACCCCCAACAATACACATCTTTTTTTGTAGCTCCAGGCAGGTTTGGCCGGACCTATCAGCAAAATGTGTACTGGTTGGGGTTCTTGAGTTGGTAACCACTGCTCTAATAGTGATTTGAATGCACATACCATGTTTTCTTTAACGGCAGCAGTACTGTGACATGGCTGACCTGTAATTGGTGTGCTTGTCTGACTGACGCACAGGCCGTTAACCATCTGGCGTTTGTCACACCCTTTCTGTTTCCGTCTCATAGTACCGATGTATTGTCAGCACCGCAGCTGGAGTCGCCGCAGCCTGTGGTTTTACAGACGCCTGCACCGACCCGCCCGAGAACCCCGCCAGCTCCAGAGGTATGGATGCGGCGCACACCTATTCAGTGTGTGCTAAAAAAGTCTCCATGCCCCGATGGCACTCAACGCTCTGTGTCTCTTTCAGGCCCCGCCTCCGGTTTCGGCCCCGGCTTCGGCCCAGGCCGCAGGGGCAAGGTCCTGGGCTCAGGCCAGTGTTACACATGGAGCACAAGGAGATGGTGAGTAGCTGGCTCGGTGTGCGGTTAATTGTCTGCAGACTTGATTTGTTCGTTGTTTGGGTGTGCGACTAACCAACCCACCTCCTATCTTATGCTGTACAGGTGGAAAGGGATCAAGCCAACCGTCGCCATTCTCTCGCGAGGAATTTCCCACCCTGCAGGCGGCTGGCGATCAGGACAAAGTTGGCAAAGAACAGGGCACTGCAGATCAGTGGTATGGGCCCGGACCAAGCCTCCGCCCACCAAGTGAGTAACGCTAGCTACTTATGGGTTAAATGGCAGTAGTGACATTCTGTTATTGTTTTTGATTAACACACAGCGGTTTCTATGCTCGCATTCTGTACCTGAAGCATCTTGTTTGGAAAATATGGAGTGCGCATTAGTTATAAATGCATAACTGTATTTATTGTTATTATGGCAGAAATGCAGGCAGTTTATTGCCATGTGTCAAGACCTCATTTCGGCCAGCTCTATGTACCGACCATTTATCGCAGGCTTTTTGCTGATGTCGTTCATTATGATAAGTATACTTGGGAAATGCAATGTTGTAGATGTATTACGTTTTTGCCAAGCCTCAAGTGGTATAGGTCAGTAGTGTTTTAAAGGGGTTTACAGAAAACTGCTGTTATATGGCTAGCTGTATGTTGAGGAAGTTGAGTGAGTTTAAATGACCTTTTTAATGGTGTTGTGACTGCACACATTTTTTTACAGAGGAAACGTGAATACGGACATTAAATTGTCATTGAAAGCATGTTTATAGCAGCTGTGAATTTTGCCATGGAGCGGAGCCACAGCTTAATGAATACAGTGGGATGCACTTTAGAGTTGCAACATTTTTAACGGTCCTAAAATTTCTATATTTTCTGTATATCCTAGTTGAAGTATTACTTCCTTATTTTTCCAACTGGAACTTAGAAGGCTTGTGTTAGGGAATATTTCTCTTAACGAGAATTCACCTATGACCTATGTTCAGTGTTCCTTCCTGTATACAAACACTGGAGTTCTGTAAGTGGGTATTGTTAACCTCCCTCTCTTCTCAGACATGACAAGCTGGCGGGAAGGTGGGGGCCGTGCCCTGGCACCCACCGCAGAGGGGGTCGCCGAGGGTGGCCCGGGCGGGGCAATGGAGGGGGAGGCCGGGAGTGGCCTGGCAGGCCCCCCTCTCCAGCAGCAGCAGAACCCCCAGTCCCATGTGCCACCTAGGAATCCCCCCGCCGGCAGCCCTGGTCTGCCCCTACCCCAGCCTCCCGTGGGCCCAGGGTTCCCCCAGTATCGAGGAATCATGCCTCCCTTTGTATGTTCTTTATAGTGTAATCTATATATTTTTCTTCTATGTATATTGCTAATTTCCATATATTAAAGCTCTGTGATGAGGTAGTATGTTGTGTGTAACATGTAATAGTTCTGTGTGTTTCTGTTAGGTATGTGGCATGGACTGGTTTCCTTTACAGTTAGTTTTTTTTGTTTTTTGTAGTTTTGTTAATATGGATCGGACAAAAATATCCTAAGTGCTGCATGAAGCTTGTAGTTGTCCAGTCATAATTTCATCAAACCAGCGCTAGACTAAATTCATGCTAGAGCCTCTGTGGAAGGTTATGTTGCGGTATGTGGCAAATCAGTGAAAGATGGTATTAAAAGGGCATCTAAATGTTAAACGGTGAAGCTCACTGTTCAGTATTTTATTCTCATTTAGTGTAGCTTTAGTTTGCAATATTGCTAATTTGCTTATCTCTTTTGGATGCCGCTATTATGTCATCAGAAGAGAACTAGAAATACGATTGTTAAAACTTCCACGGTCCTGGTATTCATCTAGGGGTTTTCAGAGTCCTGGCAGTACTTTTGTTTTCATTAGATGGCTCTGTATAACATCTCATTGGGAGTGTTTCCTGTGAAGTGTCAGGACAGGATCAATATATCTTTCTTTTATTTATTTTGCATTAAATATATTACCTTGATCATAGTTTGTTAGGGGGTAATATTACCCTGGGATTGGCACCAGCTATTTTTACTTTGTTTTTAATATAGATATGCTTAGATGGTGAAATAATTTTAATTGTTTTGTCGGTACAAGTACTGTTACAGTGTTGTAACTGAATGGCAATATCGGTGCACTTTTGCAAATAGTGATGATCCCGGGACAGGTGTGTTTTGGGGGTTTTGTGGTTATATAACATGCGGGATTGGGTCAGTACTGGATAAATATGTACATGACCGGGTTGAAAAATGCTCTCCCCTGGCCACCTCTCGTGGCAGGTAGCCTACAGTTCAGAGCCACTGACCAGTAGCTGAAAGTTTTGTAGATCAAATCAATGAGCTGACAAGATGAGAACTGTTTGGTTTTTCAACCCAGTAGTCTCTGTGCAAACAAATATTTTCGGTTCTTCTCCCTCTCTTAGATGTACACTCCCTACCTGCCCTTCCCGCCTCCCTACGGCCCCCAGGGGCCCTACAGGTACCCTCCGCCTGGTGAGGCTCCGCCCCGGTTTCGCCAGCCGGGGGGTCCGGATGGTCGCGGACGTCCCCGGGGTGGTGGAGGGGAGATGGTGAAGCGACCGTCCATCCTTAAGCAGGATGACCTGAAGGAGCTGGATGAACTGGACCACCAGGATGGTGACGAAGGCTGGGCAGGTGAGAGAGAGTGGAGACAGGTGTCCGGACTGTACTTGTAAAGAAGCTGTAGGGCATGAATGTGGTGTATGCCTAATATACACCTTCTAATAGCTCTTCTTATGCCTGCATGCAACTCCGTGGTGTATTGATTATATTTTTCAAACCCTCAAGGTGCCATTTTGCTTTCGGAAACTGATCACCAATGCAATTTGAACTGTAAAAATTGTCAGGTGCGGTGTCATTTCGGTTAGTGAGTGTTCAGGTTTGGAACCAACCACGAAATGTTGGAATCATGGGAAGAGCCTGCAATGAATCACTGGTCACACACAAACATTGGTCAGCACATTCTTTAAATGTGATGGGAAAACTTTTTGTCTGCAGGTTTAATTATCAATTTCTTTATTTTTCACTCAGAGGCGCAGACATGTCTATGGTCAAAGTGAGCTGAGTGTTTGCTAATACCCATATAAACCCAGTGGGTGTCATATTTCTCTGCAACATCCCCTAGATCGACTAGTGCTGTGGGGGGAATCAGGTTCTTCAAATCGGAGGAGGCATCGGAAGCAAGTGTTGTTTGAAGTCTCCCTGCCGTGTGTGTGTGTGTGTGTGTGTGTGTGTGTTTAAAATGGTGCACCATAGCAGCAGTGGAAGGGCGTCTTAAATGCTTGTCTGCAGCTTCCGCTCTGAATCATTTGGTCTTTTAAACAGGGGCACACGAGGAGATTGACTACTCGGCCAAATTGAAGTTCAGCGATGATGAAGGCGAGGAAGAGGGAGATGAGGAGAGGTGCGAGAGACCCGAAAGGGGCGAGAGCAAAAACGGCCCAAGGTATGTTGCACGGTAGCTGTCTGTCATTGGAAAGATCTTTGCCAGCAATCTCACTTTATGCTGTTAAGGAAAATACACCCACCTGAATGTTTTCTGACTCCAAGAAACAAAAATAGCCTGGAAATTAATTTGGTTATGGTTTAGTGCTGCGTGTGGGACTGCGTTTGCGATAACGCGTGTTTAATTTTCTTTGCGTCTCCAGAGAGATGCAGAGGACTCAGGAAGGGCCCCCTCAGGTGGTCCCTCGCTCCCGAGCCTCTGACAGCGCCGGGGACAGGGACACCCGACGCACACCTCCCTCTAGCACCGACCACGATGGCCCCCCGCTCCCCTCCGGCAAGCCAGGATGGGTTGAGGAAGGGGTAGCCACCGGCTGGGTGGGCCAAGGAGCCCCTGCCCCCTATCAGGTATGACCCGTCAACCACCAGTCAGTGTTCAAAACCAGTGCAGCGCAAGCAGACGGTGACCCTTTTCTGGTAGATGGATAGGAGTGTGTTTAGCCTAATGGGTGACTGGATGCATCTGGCTAACTGTAACCTGTGGCTACCTGTAAAATCCAGGGGCGTAGGCCTGGACTGGGTGGCCCCCGGGAGCAGCCCTCCCCCCCACCAGGGTCTCTCCACCTGGGACAGGGGCCCTACTCCTACTACCGACAGGTATCTGCCTACCTGGATAGAGAGGGCCTCATAGGCGTATTGATATATAGTCACCTTCAAAATAATTGTCTTCCTCGATATCACTATAGCTAAAAAGGCTATATCAAATGAGCTCAGGTTTTGGAATGTCAAAACGTATATGTCGTTAGTTATTTAAGTTATTTTGTCAACCCGGGTGATGAGCGAAACTCCCAAATGAAAATAAATGTTTGCCCTTAAGCTATGTTATTGCACCTATAACCTAAAACAGATCCTTATCTGGGTTCATTTTATAAAGCCTTTTGTTCATCTTCATCATGGTTGGTGATGACTTTGGAAGTGACTATATATTTTTGTAAACACAAAATAAAGGAAACAGAATAACTTTATTGCGCCTTGGTTTTGGTTCTGCATGTGTCTGGAACTCCACAAAAGCAACGCAACACAATTGTTCAATGAGAAATTGCATCATTTGGTGGCTGTGGAGATGTGGATCTGGCAATTTGGTAGATTTCTGCCATTAAAGCAGTCTTTTTCGCTGAAGCTTCTGTCAAGTCCCACAGCATTCAAGTGTTTCATTGAAACTGAAATCTCCAAAAATGTGCAGCTTTTTTCTGCTTGACCTTATGCATAAAGAGATTTTAATATGTTAATTAACATGGGAACCACTCCTGTGGGAAAGCACCTCCTTGGGATGGAATGTTGTTTCCTTGATTTTGACAACTGTATATCATTTATATTATCCAAATAACTGCAGTGAATTCCATAAGTATTTGGACACCAGTTGTGTTTTGGCTCAGCACTCCTGCAATTTAGGTTTAAAATGATGCAATGCTATTTTCGTCTTCTTGAATGTTGCCTAATGTTTAGCTTTTTAGCTCAGCAATGGCAGATTACCTGCTAGACCTAGGTGGATGAACAAAGAATGTTTACCGTAATGAAGAAAACAACAAAGAACTGTACGACAGATCTGGAGCACTCCGGGAGGTAGGTGTGGATGTCGGCAACAACCATTTTCAAAAGCCCTCGTCTGCCAAATTCCAAAAAGCTGTACTTGAAGGTGAAAAACACTAGTTGGCAACAAACCTGATGGCCTGAATCATACAGGCTGCCGAGTTCATGGCAAGATATTTTGGATAGATGAGAATATGCCTTAATTCATTGGATGGCACTTCACCTTGCAGCAGAACCCGAAACATTATGCTAAATGAACTTAGGAGGTATTCAGGGCCAGGAAGTAGAATGTTTACTTACGTAAATCATCTGACCAGAATCCAGTTGAGCATGCAAATCACTTGCTGAAGACATGACTGAAATCAAAGATGCCCTGAAAACAAACACTGAAGATGGCTACAGTACAGGCCTGGAAGAGTATCACCAAATATGATGTGCAGCTCCCGGTGATGTCTGATTTGTGGTCATTTATCAGTCATTAAATCCAAGTACTAAATATGAAATGTATTTAAGATTGTTTTTTTTCTCTGATTACTCTTGGTCCGCTAATAAGGGGGAATGTATATAATGGGCTGTAATTGTTACAAAGTTCACATTTTATGGATATTAATAGTCTTCAAACTGACAGTCTGCACTTCATCCTTTTAGTAATTGTTTCATTTCAAATCACATGCTGTAGTACAGAGCCATAACAACAAAACTCACTATCCAAATACTTAGGACGCACTGTATATCTGTCCAGCAACTGTACATTTTCTTTTCAGATGAGATTTTATTTTTTATTCCATTCTAGAAGAAAAATGCTTTATTTCTGCAGGGTTTATTGTTCTTTTTGTCCTTATTTTGAACTCTCCTCAATCAGGACCGAAACTCGCCTAATCTTTCTGGCCCTGTTGTGGTCACTGGAATGGCCGCTGTATCCTTGGCCCCTGGAAAACCCACCCCATCCCCACAGCTCCAGCAGCAGTCTACTTCCCCCGCTCCAGGAGGCCCTACTCCTCCCCCTCAGGCTGGTGGCCTGCTGGCCCCGCCCCCGGGTGAAGATGAGGACGAAACATGGCGCCAGCGCAGGAAGCAGTCATCCTCCGAGATCTCGGCTGCCGTCGAACGGGCTCGCCGGCGCCGTGAGGAGGAGGAGCGAAGGATGGAGGAAGAGCGGCGTGCAGCCTGTGCTGAGAAGCTGAAAAGGCTGGATGAGAAGGCCCAGCAGCAGGGCAGTGGCAGCAGTGGAGGCTCAAAGCCCCCCAGCCTGGATGGCAACTCCACCGTTGCCACAG
This sequence comes from Esox niger, assembly GCA_016801105.1. Lineage (NCBI taxonomy): Eukaryota > Metazoa > Chordata > Actinopteri > Esociformes > Esocidae > Esox > Esox niger. Next base: position 38,339 of record JACXGJ010001164.1, read on the forward strand.
CCGGGAGCCCCAGCCCCTCCCTTTCGGCGTCGGCCAGCTCCCCCAACATCAGCCAGCCGCCGTCCCCCTGTGTGGACACTGAGGAGCCCCCCCTGGCTCTCCTGGCTGCCCAGACTGCAACCAGTGAACTGGTGCGAGGGCCCAGTCCCACCGATAGACAGAGGGCCAATAGCAACAGCAGCTATGACTCCAATACGGGTGAGTTTTAAGGCTGCTTTCACCATTTTAGTTTGGGAGGAATCAAACTACATGTTTTAAACTGGCAAATTATATCTGTTTGCATGACAGAATGCTTCTTTGCCCAAAGATTCTCTGCCATGTACCAGTAAATCAGCAATTTTTTATGAAGGTATCTGCAAAAAGGTCTCCACCGACTTCTCTAATAGTCCCTCAAAATAAGTCCTTGAACCGACAACCAAATTAGAGATTATTGTGCTCATGTTGCTGACCCGTTTCCAACAACCAGTGGTAATTCATTGCTTTGTAATCTCTCCCCAAACCCGCATCCAGAGTCCCAGCTGTGTCCCCAGCCCCCCCCTCCCCAGCTGCAGCCGCTCCCAGTGGAGGTCCTAGTGCCAGAAGAGAGTAAGGAAGAGGCCCTGGCTAGCGCTCACGTCCGCGGAGGAGGAATTGCAGACCCATCCAAGGTGGAGGGCATGGGTGGAGGGGTTGGTCGCCAGGTCAGCGGGCCCCCTGGACAGGGCTACTCCAAATACCAGAAGTCCTTGCCTCCCCGCTTTCAGAGGCAGCAACAGGTATGTTTCATGGCATTTTAAATCAGTGGTATTCAATTCTGGACCTTAAAGCCAGATCCGTTTGTTCCGGTTCCAACCCAATCGTCAGGCATCTGATTGTGGTTGTATACATGAAATTGTTGAAATTGTCATTATCTCAACAGCGGCCTTTAAAAAGCAGGAATGTTTTGGGTTGGTTAATAAGTTGAACAGTTTCAGGCCTGACCACACAGACACAAAGATAGACTAATTGACTGATTTGGGATATTTTCGTTATCCCTTCCCCATCCCAAATTTGAGAAAATGGAAGCATTCATTTCTTTGTCCCAGAAAATAGCCTGGTCAATAGCCTTCAACCCAAATACATTATTGACTGGCGTAGTTTTGTCATTTCCTTTGAAGGATTAGTGCCAGTCTCTGAATGGGCCAGTTTGAGATGTTTTAAATTTTTTCTGTGAATCTTCACTAATGTCAAGGATCCTAATGCAACAAAATAATCTTAGTTCTAAATTCAATAAAAAATGGGTGTGCTTATACCAGATTAATTATTATCTTAATAATTCTGTTTGTAAAAGAACATTAACAATGCACAATGCCCAACAAAAACAAAACATCTTTGAGCGGCAGTAAACTAGGCAATGTTGCTGTTTGTAGATGAACAGCAAGAAACCCCCGGTCCGAAGTGTTTTTTGTTCAGTCTCTGATTTAAACACCGCCCGCTTGCTGTGTTTTCAGGAGCAGCTGATGAAGCAACAGCAGCAGTGGCAGCAGCAGCAGCAGCACTCAGCTCAGCAAAGCCAACAGCAGGCCCCTCCCTCCGGGGGGCCCCCACAGACCCAGGGCCCCAAGCAGCAGTCAGCCGGGCCCCTGCAGTACCCGCCACAGGGCTCCTTGGGCCGAGGGCCATTGACCATGAACTATGACCCGCGTTGGATGATGATGCCCTACATGGACCCTCGCATGATGCAGGCGGGCATTCAGGGTCGCCCACCCCCCATGGACTACTATTCTCCCAACATGCAACACGCAGGTGAGCACTCAAAACCTGGTCAATAAATGAACTGCTCAGTCTAGAATGAGTCCCAATTTCCGTCAAACTTCCTTAATGAAACATCTCGTTTCTAAAGTGGCATCTGGGTCTGTAGCCGTTTTGCAATTATGCAGTGAAGTTGGTACATGTGCACAGTGGCACTACTTTCCTAACACAACAACCCTCTGTTGCAGGGATGATGGGACGAGAGCGTTCTGATTCGGGGGGCTCGGGTTCAGACCCCTTTGACAGGCAGCAGCACCCAGGGCACCCGCACCGCGGGACGCCGCCCATGGACCCGAAACTGGCCTGGGGTCCCGAGGTTTTCCCTGCGGGCAGTGAGGGCAGGGAACTGAGCTCCCCTCTTAGACAGAAGCAGGCGCTGGATGATGATGAAAGCAGTGGCAAAGGGCCTAGGTAAGGGTCAAATGCCACTCATTTTAATGTCAAATCACACTAATGTGTGAGCAGTAAGACATGTTAGTTGAAATTCTAAAAGATGGTCAAAATCCCAATTAAGTTGGTTCTAAGTACGACATACGGCTTTCTTAAGTGTTTTTCTTTTACATTCCCCATTTTTCATTTTAGGAGTGACACCCCTCCAGTCCGTGGCATGCGAGAGGGGGGCCCAGGTCCCATCCAGCAGCCCAACACTGTTTCGGGTTCCTCAAACCAGACCCCACCCCCTGTGGGCACACAGCTAGGTGGCCAGGGTGGAGGTAGCCACCACTCCCACCACCACCAGCCATACATGGGTGGCCGCGGCAACTACAGCAACTTCCCCGACCAGGGCTCCCGCATGGCCCCCCATCAGCAGCAGCCACAGCGTGGGAGCGGCACCTTTGTCCACCAGGACGAGAACCACCGGGGTGGCCAGCAACAGGGCCAGATTTGGGGTGCCCCCCCGCACCCCCACTACGACCGGAACGGGCGTGCCGACCTCTCGCCCCTAGAGAGTAACAACCCCCCCCACCACCCTCAACCACATGGCCACCAACAACACCACGGCACCCCCCACTTCCCCTTCCAGACCCACATGCCCGAGAACGGACGGGAGAGAGGTGGCGACGTGCCCAAGAAGGGCGACCCCTCGCCACCGCTGCAACAGCCGTCCCTCTCATCGTCCTGCTCCTCATCATCGTCATCATCCCGGGAGGACGGTGCCAGCAAGGCGCTCCATCACCTGCCGCCTCAGCGTGAGTCGGACGCAGGTAGTGGGCAGAGGGTGGAAGCAGGAAGTGGCCGGGAGGCTAAGCTGCAGGACAAAGGGGGACTGGGCCACCCTCCAGCGTCGGCAATGTCGCAACAACAGCGGCAGGCCCCGGAGCCACCGCACCACCGTGAACCCAAGTCCCACCAGCGGGAGCGGGGCGGGCGGGACCACCCGACTGATACTAAGTGGGGGCCACGGCCTGGCAGCAGCAACACTACGGGCCCATCCTCGAACAGTAGGAGGGCGATGGGTGGTAACACGCGGGAGGACTTGACCAGTCACCAGGCAACAGCCGACCACAGCAAACCGTCTGGCGGCAGCCAATTGGGTGGCGGTAATGGCAATAAAAGAGCCGGGCCAATCAAACGGCCTGTCCTGAAGGAGTTGAAGAGAGATGGGGGGGAAGGGGAGGGGGGGGAGAAGACAAGTGGGGGGGGCTCTGGGAAAGATGAGAGACAGGATAGTGGACATTTGTCAGCCAAGCAGGAAACGTCCTCTGGCCCTCAGAGTTCCTCCGCCGTGTCTGGTGAAGACGAACCGACCGGTCCCAAACCCAGAAACGGTGGTAAGGACCGAATGGCAAATGAACGCGGAGCATCTGGCAAGGGGCCAAAAGATATGGACAACCCTGCCCCTTCTTCGGGGTATTCCGGCCCCCCCTCCAACAGGCGGGACAGAGAGCGTTCCTTTGAGAGTTGGGGGGGCTCATCCTATCATACTGCCTCGGGCCGTGGCAACCGAGCCAGTCGAGGGCGTGGCGGGGAGTTCTATGGGCGCGGCCGAGGTTACCGTGGCACGTACACAGGCACGGCCGGGGGCGCCAACGTTAGCCGCGGAAGGGCAACAGGCACCAGGAGCAGCCGAGACTCTCGGTCTGGTGGAGGATACCAGCAAGAATTTAATGACAAGGGGGGAAGGCCTGGTCGAGGGGCATTGCACGCCAACCCGGGCCGTGCCCGCAACCGCAGCGAGACTCGCAGCGAGGGCTCTGAGTACGAGGAGGTCCCCAAAAGGAGGAGGCAGAGAGGGTCGGAGACAGGCAGCGAGAGTGCCGCCAGTGACCTAGCCCAGTCGGACAAAGAAGACCGTAAGCCCAGTGCCAAAAACGGCAGTGGACCAGATAGCCATTGTGGCAGCTCTGCGCCACCCAGAGGCTCCCAGGCCCGGGTGTTCACCCCCCGAGGTGTGCCCTCTAGAAGGGGCCGGGGGGGAGGGGGAGGTTCAGGAGCTCACAGGATGGCATCCAGGGCCGAACCTCACGGCTGGGTCTCCAAGTCGTCTTCTGCCTCCTCAGTCCGAAAGCAGCAGGTCCCGGCACAGTCATCTGCGCCCAAAGATGTGGGCCGTGGAATTGGAGGCGAGAAGAAGGAGAAAGCTGTGGATGGAAGCCAAATTCAGAACCAGGGTGGGGTAAACCTTACCCAGTCAACTCCGGCAGCACCTGCTTCAGGCCCTCAGGGCTGTCTGGAGAATGGGGGTGTTGGGACACAGCCGCCCACAGTTAACCCTGCCAACTCCGGCGGTCCCCTTACGCTCCCCCTCATTGGCTCGGAGAGTCGCGGCTTCCCTCGCACCCCCCGTGACGGCTTTGAGCGGCCCCCGAGACGCCGTCGCCACGGGCGTTCCCAACACCAGCAGGACAAGCCGCCACGCTTCCGCCGGCTGAAGGAGCGAGAGAATGCCGCCCGCATCAATGGAGGTGTAGGGGTCATTGGGGGAGGAAGACCGTCCTCGCCCGGTCAGAATGCCACTGACGCCGCTCCCAGTGCTGTGCTCACGACTGTGGCTCCCAACGCTAACCACAACACGGCCATTACCACCGCCAACAACAGCAACAGTGCCGGCGGCCATCTTGGAAGCGCTAACTCAAACAGCCACCACCACCATCACTACAGCCAGGGCAACTCCCAGCATCACCACAACCACAATCCACCAGGGGGAGCCAAATCCCCCGACTTCTCCAACCAGAACTCAGACCAAGCCAATGAGGAGTGGGAGACCGCCTCCGAGAGCAGTGACTTCACTGAGTTCCGAGAGAGAGATGGAGGGGGAAGGAAGTCTTATTCCTCTCATCCCCATCACCACCCGCCAGGAAGAGGAGTTGGAGGCGTACCTGGCGAGCGAGAGATGACTGCAAAGGAGCAGGCTGCAAACAAGAGAAGCTTTTCCAGCCAGCGTCCCGGCATGGAACGTCAGAACAGGAGAGTCAACGCTGGAGGACGAGAGGGAGGAGGAGGAGGAGGAGGGGGGGGTGGGGGGGGTGGAGGAGGTAGAGGCCCACGGGGCCCGCCTGGTGGGAGTGGAGGTGGAGCCAGCAACGGAGGGGGGAATCGCGGAGAGCGGCGTGGCAACTGGCCCTCCCCAAAAAACAGGAAGTGACGGAAGATCTGGAAACATTTCAATGACCCCCTTTGTCTCTGTCATTCCTTCAGCCTCTTATCTGTTCTTATCCCTTAACATATTAGCACATTATTGTACAATAATTAGTTATGGAGACAGTGTACACTCACGTTTGACCCATCCCTTTTTTCCTCCCTTTTTCCCCCTCCGTCTGCTGTCCGCTGTTTTTGTAACATCACTCTTCTCCCTCTTCATTTTCAGTTGCCCCGGCGCCCTTCCGAATTCCACCCGAATGTAGAATCAACAGAAACGCTTGTTCGTTTAGAACGCACGCCTCTTGACTGAATGCATTTAATAAAAACACATTTCCATTCACAAGCACAATAGGACATACGACAGATACACAAACCCCACAACGTAGCGTGCGTGCGTGGGTGTGTTGATAAACACGGATGAATTGGCTAACTAGAAGATGGCAGATTTTTATATTTATGTACCTGTGTAATGTTTCTACCACGCTTTGGGCTGGGGTGGTATTCAGTAGGGCATCTGCATTGTTTCCCCACGTGGGGGTGGGGGATGATGCAGGTTCTTTTAACAAGAACAGTTGTACCATAGTTATTTTTTCTTCCCTTGTATTTTTTTCGTTTTCTTGTTGCCTCATTTGTGAGTTTTGCTTCAGCCTCCCTCCCTTAAAGTTAGGGGTGTGTCTTTTTTCTTCTGCAAAGCAGGTCATTAAAATACCTTTTTATACAACCCCCTCCTTCTGAGTTTTTGATCTCCTGAAAAACAAGTACATCTCATTAAATACTGTGACAGCAACAGCAGACCCATTGAAGTACTACTACTGCTCCACACATCCACACTCTACTCACATTGATGTTGTCTTTAATATCAATGTATTTGCTGCTTGTTCAGAACTAGACAGTGTGTTTTCTTTTGACCTGCCCTGATTTACTTTCCATTGCTCTTTTGGTCCTGTAAAAAAGGCTTTCAGCCTCAACGTAGCATTCTCTTCACATGCTGCAATACATTACCCTGCAAAATTATTTTTTTGCAGATTTTCTCTGGTTCATTTTCAAGTTTGGTTATCCTAAGAAGACTGATTTGATGGCTTAATTCTTTATTTTACACCAGAAAAAATGCATTATCTATTTTCTGTGAAGGCATTTTTTTTCTCAAGATTCTTTCACATAAGATGTCTTGTCAGGGAAAAATGGGTTCAGTGAAAATGCAAGCTGTTTTGCGAGAAGGAAGTGCAACGTTATTTGCTGTTATTTCAATTTGTCTTTTTCATTTGTTGCTTCATTAGATACTTTAAAGCACTCCTGTACTATAAAGAGCTGGTTGGTGTATTTTTATTGAGCGAAGTTATTACATAATGCAGCTGGTGTTGTACTATGGTTCCAGAGTGCTAATTTTGGCCATTGGAGTATTGTACTGCTAGAATTTCTGTGCTGCTATTCAAAGCAGGAAGGATCTCCACTCAAACAACTGCACTGTGCTGTAGGAGAAACCCCTGTAACATTTATGGCTAGCAAGAGCTCCATCTTGGAAGTATCTTCAAAGCTTGCAAGATGATTTTTCCAAAACTTCAGTGACAACAATATGGTTCTATTGGACTGAATCCTGGACTGTAATGGGAAGGGGCAACGGTGGCCTGTTGTCACTCCGCTGGTATACCACATTTCCGAATGCATTTGCAAGGTATAATTCAATTTCTCTGAAGGTATTACAGGGATCACATGGAACTTCGATGTACACTGACCGGTGAATCACACGGCTCACAAAATGACAAATGGCTTGTTTAGAAAATTGGATGGGGCAGCATTCAAGTTGAAATAGATAACGTTCAAACTTTTATTTTTATCTGCATTTTTCACTGCTGTAAGTTGGGGTTTGTTTGTTTGACAGCCACCATTTTAAGATTAGCTTTGGGATGTTGTGAGTAGGGAATTTGAGTGTATATGTGCACACTTGCCTGGTTTGCCCACATTTGGTTTTAGCAGCTATATAAGGACAATTGTAGTTTTTTTTTTCTCTTATACATTCAAGTATATACATTCAAGTGTGTGTATATGTTTATCCAAATGAAGTACATGCAATGGAGAAATGTTCATCAGTTATTTTGGTGTGCTAACACTGAAAACCATACTGGAGTGGGTATATTTTATTTCTCACTCTGTCTTCTAAGCATGATCACATTCATGGGTGACGCTCGCCTTGCCTGTGATAACATCAGTAGCCATGCACTTACTACAGGCTCACGAGCCATCCATCCTTCCTTTACTCCTAATATTGATGTGCTCATTGTATGTACCCATGTTTAAAGAAAAAACAATAGTGTATTCCAGTAATACTCAAAAGATTGTACTATATTTCCAGCATTACCGAGGTACCTGGAGTGGTTCAAGCAGTTCTAGCATTTATGGTTTATTAATGGAACCGTAATATACACACACGTATGTATATTGGTATGTATCTAAGTTTTTGTCTACCCCAACTTACATTCCCACCAACAAATGTTGCCATTTCTTACGTTCAAGGGAGCAATGTACAAGCAGAGAAGTGTCTTATTATAATAAAATTATACAGAGAAAAGTTAAATAAACTTTTGTTTTAATGGAAATTTGCTTTTGTCTGAGTTTCATGAACAGCCACTCTGCGAAGAACGTTAACTAAAGCTTAAATGTAGCTTAGCAGATATTGTAGTAGTTGCACGAGTTCAACTACAGTACCCATAAACCGTCACGGATGAACGTCTCTGAATTTGTGCGTCATGGATTTGCCTAAAACGAAAACGCCTAACTGCAGCGGTGAACTGGGAGTTGGTGTCCATTTTATTTTCAGTTTACAACACTAAGTAGAACGGTTATTACATCTCACTGGCCTGAAAACCATTAAAGAGGGGGTGAGTTAACGGAATTATGACATGTGTTCATTTAATATCTAATGTAGGTAGTGACGATTGGACTGGGGACTGAAAACGCCGGATCAATTTTCATGCGGCCTGGATCAGACAATGCGCCATATTGAATATCCATCTTGCTTTATAGCTGCCAGCAGAAGTCTAGCTAAGGATGTATCTCGAATTTTGCTTGTCATTTAACTAGCTATATATGAGAACACTTTCGTCCGTTACCAAATACGATATTATAAAATGATGGATAACTAGGCTATTTCATTGGTGATATAATTATTTTGTAACTTCAACGTCAACAGTTATTTCGGCAACTAGCTAGGTAGCAAATGTTAGCTAACAAGTCATTTGCAATGTAGCGCTAGTTAGTAACCCAGCTACTGGCTATGTCGTTGGCTGAGCATTTTTACAGTTCTTAAATAAATACAACGATGACATGTGTATATTACGTCGCATTTAATTTAACAGAAATTGTTGATTCGTGCTTGTACCACCCCAGCAACCTTCATAATACAATTTTGAGAAGTATTTCAGGAAAACACTGGGTTTTTTATCCAAATATGGGTACTGTACAGTACCCATTAACATAGCAATTCAGTTGTTACAGTATTGTAAATGAAATGCTTTACCATGGTTTTTGTTACAATTATCTCTTTAGTGTCTTCGTACGTTTTGAGTATCTGTCATACCTATGTACATAGAATGTTTTGACGATTGCTGAGCGAGGTCGTGGTTTTTGTAACACCACTGAACGTTATAGACCGAAACCTCTTCGTTAAAGGTAACGTGATCTACTCCTGTTAAGTGTCCCGAGATGAGCAGTTCAGAGGAAGTGTCATGGATCTCTTGGTTTTGTGGACTGAGAGGAAACGAGTTTTTCTGCGAGGTTAGTAAACGTAACAGTGCCTGAACAATTTCAACGTATCCTGTTGTTTTGTTTGCTTCAGCACGCTTATTTAGTTCACCAAGGTCCTGGTGGCCAGGTGTTGAGTAAAGCAGAATCAACATAGCTAAGAATCAATATAGCTAAGCGATTTTTGAGTAATTCTTGTTGTTTGTTCTGATGTCAATTGACAGGTGGATGAGGACTACATCCAGGACAAGTTCAACCTGACTGGGCTCAATGAGCAGGTTCCCCACTACCGCCAGGCCCTAGATATGATCCTGGACCTAGAACCAGGTCAGCTCAACTCCAGAACCATCTCTACTGCGCTCAGAAGTACAGACCATCCCACCCAAATTAGATACAAAATGTCATGGATACATCACTTAAATCACTGTTTAAGTTGTGTGTGTTTAATTCCCTCCCTGCTCGCTAACACTGAACTTGGTGTGTTTGGGTGTGTGGCTGGCTTTTGTATTGTTCCAGCACCAATGTTCCTTTTCCTTTTATTTAGGATTGAGATGATTTTAGTCTGCTGAGTGCAAAGGTTGTGAAAATATATATTTTTGTTTACTTCCCATGTTCACTCAGACATTCAGAATTCAGCCTTTGATTCTCTTTCTTTATCATGCGCACATGCACGCGTACGCGCACACACACACAAATACACACATATAATATAAACCCTCTTCTCTCCTGTCTGTTTTCCACAGATGAGGAGCTGGAGGACAACCCCAACCAGAGTGACCTGATAGAGCAGGCAGCTGAGATGCTCTATGGGCTGATCCATGCACGCTATATCCTCACCAACAGGGGCATTGCTCAGATGGTACGTCCTCACCAGCCGTGTCAGGATGCAGTTTTCTCCAATGTCTGCATGTCCCAGGGCATTTCTTCCAGGATGTTTTTGTTGTTGTATGTTTTTTATTTTTATTGAACTATTTCTCTTTCAGCTGGAGAAGTATCAACAGGGGGACTTTGGTTACTGCCCACGTGTCTATTGTGAAAACCAACCTATGCTGCCCATTGGTAAGTAAATGTCTTGGGTAAAAACAAGAAAATGTATACACTTTTATTTTGACACAGTTTGTTTCCTGAGAACACGTCTCATTTACAGCAGTAGTATGGAGAGCAATAAGGGCTAACTTTCATGCTCAGGGATAGAACAGCAACTGAGAAAGGCCTGTCATTTTGCAGATACTGAATGCTTTATGCAGCACACTGATTAGGAAATTGGGACTAGAGGTTTTTGTTAGAATCCAAAACCGTTTTCTTAGCTATTCAATGATACTGTGGTTTTACAATGATCTATGATAAGGTGAAAACTGTCCTTGATTCAAGACATTTTAAGTTTGTAAATCCGCAGGTTTCTGGGAATTCTGTAATTAATCATTTATATCATGATGCTATGAGCCCATCTGTAAAATGTCAATCATATCTTATGGCCCCCATATTTTTTTGTGAAGTATGTATTCAACTCACTAGTTTGCCCATTACTTAGCAAACTGCACAAACCATATTGATTTGAGTAATTTTAATTGAATTAATATAAAAAAGTATAAACCAGTACTTCTTGGTGGTTTAAAACTGGTTAAAATGATTATAATATATGTTTTTGGGTAGGAGCAGTTAAACAGAACATAACATGGCATGTATACCCCAGTTTAAATTCTCTCCACCCTGCTTTAGGTCTATCGGACATTCCCGGCGAGGCTATGGTGAAGCTGTATTGTCCTAAGTGTATGGACGTGTACACACCCAAATCATCCCGGCACCACCACACGGATGGGGCTTACTTTGGCACGGGATTCCCCCACATGCTCTTCATGGTGCACCCTGAGTACAGGCCCAAGAGACCGGCCAATCAGTTTGTGCCCAGGTGAGTAGCAACTTTAGCCTTACAAGAAGGTAGGAGTTTATATGTTAAGGACTGTACCGACTAGCTTTTTTGATGAAGATCGGATTGTCGGTTGTTTTTCTGCTGCATCAGCAACATATGATTTATATGTTGCTGATGCACAATGTGATATCGTGGCAAAATTCCATAATCGGGATAATCCTCACATGAGTGACTTGAAAAAGTTCTACCTGACGTGAAAGTTTCCCTGACTGCTTGTGTACTTTACTTGTAAAATCAAACACCTCATCTCATGTTGTACTATGCCACTAAACATCCGCTCTGCTAGCGTAATGGAATTATAAAGTTAATATAAAGAAACAACACATCAAATAGGCCTATCCTTAGCTAATAAATCTTATAAAATGTGCACGGAAGTGCATGTGCCCACAGGTCATTACCGGTAAGAAATGACATCTGTTTTCACTCCTGATTCCCAGATAAGCGCCCTGAACAATCTCTTGCCAGTCACTGGTGTTCCTGACTTTTTGTTTTATTTAACCGGTCAAGCACATATCTCGCTTTTTTTAAGAGTAGATTCACCTTTATTGTTACTGAACAAGTACAGTACAACGAAATGCAGATAGCATCTATCCAGAAGTACAAATAGAAGATGGCTGAAAATGTACTTCAAGTAATATGAATGTTACAGATGTGAAATACAGATATGCAATGTATAGATGTGCAATGACGGCAAATGCAGTACAAATCGCAATTCTAAATGCCAATAAACATCATCTGCAATGTATTGTCAATGAAGCTGCCAACTATATACATTTGGAGATTTACATGTTATTATAGTATAGTTAATTATAAAAAATATTTGATATAATTTTATTCGCTTTTTTAATGCACAAGAACAATATTTATGTAATGAAAGAATATCCGATCAGTCGTTTTGAGCTAGAAACCAGAGTGTTTAATGGGTTTGTTATTAATCAGCATAAAATCCTTGATCGGGATACTTTTGGCCAGGATAATTGGGGCAAGAAATTTCTCATATCGTCCCCCAATATATATATATACATCTTTGGAAAAAATTAAGAGACCAATCCTAATTTTTCTGAAATCAGCATCTCTGCATGTATGGCAGTCATTCCAGTGTCTGTTAATTTCCAACACCGGTATACCTCTCTTTACTCAATGAGGTACTGATTAGGTGATTACCTGAACCAAATCTAATTTAATGAGTACAAGAATAAAAACCACTGCTGTGGTCATCACTATCCTCTTGCTATAGGACCAGCTAGAGGGCAAAAACATTGCAAGTCGTCCCTGAAAGGTAATTTTCAAAAAAATTACTATTCAGCATGACAAGAGTTGAAAAGAAAAGCTTTGAGTGAAGATAAGGAGGGTTCAATTGTGGCTTTACCGGCAGAGGGATACAGTGATCATCAGGTTGATTCCATCCTGAACATTTTATACACAGTGGTTCATAAGAACTAGGCCAAGCGACAGACATTGGGGACAACAAAGCTACAGACTGGCAGAGGGTGAAAACGACTGTCAACAAAGCCGAGCTACTTGAATTTTTGTGCCAGGAGTGGCATAAAGTCACCCAACAGCAATGTCACAGACTGGTGGAGAGCATGCCAAGATGCATGAAAGCTGTGATTGAGAATCTGGGTTATTCCACCAAATATAGATTTCTGAACTCTTCCTAAGTTAAAACATTAGTATTTTGCTGTATAAAAATGAATATGAATTTGTTTTCTTTGCATTATCTGAGGTCTGAAAACAATGCATCTTTTATTTTGACCCGTTATTTTCTACAAATAAAAAATTACTATTTTCATTTGGAGTTTGAGAGTAATGTTCTTCAACTGCTTCTGCGTTGTCGGGTCACGGGGGCAGCAGCTCCAGCAGGGGACCCCAAACTTCCCTTACCCAAGCTACATTTGCCAGCTTTAAATCGGGGATCCCGAGGCGTTCCCAGGCCAGTGTCGAAATATAATCTCTCCACCTAGTCCTGGGCCTACCCCGAGGTCTCCTCCCAGCTGGACGTGCCTGGAACACCTCCCTAGGGAGATGCCCTGGGGTTATCCTTACCAGATGCCTGAACCACCTCAACTGGCTCCTTTCAATGCAAAGGAGCAGCAGCTCTACTCCAAGTTCCTCACGGATGACGGAGCTTCTCATCCTATCTCTAAGGGAGACGCCAGCCACCCTTCTGAGAACTCATTTCAGCCGCTTGTAACCGCGATCTAGTTCTTTCAGTCATGACCCAGCCTTCATGACCATAGGTGAGGGTAGGAACAAAAATTGACCGGTATCTCAAGAGCTTTGCATTCCGGCTCAGCTCTCTTCATCACAATGGTGGGATAAATCGAAATGCAATGCCGCCCCCACTGCTCCGATTCTCTGGCCAAACTCCTTTACTTGGGATAAAACCTCATTCCCTACACAAAGGAGGCACTCCATCGGTTTCCTGCTGAGAACCATGGTCTCACATTTAGAGGTGCTAATCCTCTTCCCAACCGCTTCGCTCTCGGTTGCGAACCGGTCCAGTGAGTGCTGGAGGTCACAGACCGATGATTAATGTTGTCAGTAGTTTAATGAATAAAACGATTTTTATTTTACTCAATCACATACCAATGAATAGTAAAACCATAGAAACGGATCATTTTGCAGTGGTCTCTTAATGTTTTCCAGAGCTGTATATGCATGTATGCTAAAAGAAACAGTGGCATTAAATAAGTGCTACCATATTTGCGGGTGAAAGTCAAATTAGTCTGTTGCAGTAATTATAATGCAGTGCCAAGAAAACTTTAGGTAACTACAATATCATTTTATCACACGGGCTACTGGTTGGCACAATGAGAGCGCCTGCGAATGGTCATGTTTGCAAGTAGGCTGTAGCTTTGTTTTAGATCTGCCTGTGTGAAATGAAAGTAATATTTTTTCCACCACATGGTTGAGGGAGAAATTATACCAGTGAAAAATGGTAATACATGATTGGTGATGGGCAGGAACCAAGCCGTTTTATGCTGTAGAAAAGACTTGATAAAATGGGTAAAATGCAAGTGTGTAAACAAGGTGACAATCTAACACTGCCTCCTCTTTAACAAGAGGAGGCAGCCTACCATCATACTTAAATGCTATTGGTTTTAATTTCTTAAAACAGTTTTGTGTTTCTTAATCTGGCCCGGGGTATTTAATTAGAAGGCAGATGAATAGTTTGCTACAGGGAAGCAATTAGGTTGACTGTGCGATATTAAACATCAGATGGATGGTAATTCTCAATCCATCCTCTATCCCCTACGGACTGGCATGGAGTGCCCTCCATTCAGGGGCATGGGAAGATGAGGTGGTGTTGGCAATGGCCAAGTGTGAGTCAGTATGCCACACGTCCGGGTGTGGTGTGCCCGTTGGATATATTGATGCACCGACTGACTGACTACACGCAGGACCCCTACTTCCCACGGCGATCCCACAGTGCCATGTTTCCACGGATTCCAGATCAATAAAGGCATCAACTTCGGGGCACACTCATGACATGACTGATTCAATTCATGGTTTACTTTGAAACAAAGTTCTAAATTTAAAAATATCTGTATCATTGAACAATTTATTTAGCAAATGCACATCATGGATTTAGGCATGCCTATCCATTGTTTTGTGTGAAATTACAAACGCTGAAAAATAGCATGTGGCCGCTCTACCTCTCTTGGGAGGCTGAACTGTGGGACATGCGCTGGTGTAATTAGCCTCTACACACTTGATCGTTTTCACTCCCTCAGCAATTGGGACATGTATGCAAATGGGGGATTTGGCTAGAGTGGCGTGAGGAGGCTTTCTGCCCACGCTCTTCCATGGCTCACAATGTTTGAGAAATAAAGTCACGAGTCGAGTGGGTTTTAAACCAGTCCTGGACTCTCAAGTACTTACATCCCTGATCTTTTCTCAAGATCCTATCTAACGAAACTTCATGTGCTCCGTAACAGGCTCTATGGATTCAAGATCCACCCAATGGCTTACCAGCTCCAGCTGCAAGCAGCCTCCAGCTTCAAGAGCCCTGTCAAAGCCATCCGCTAAAGAGAGAGCGAGAAGGGAAGGAAGAGAAGATGAGGAGGGGAGGGCTGATCTGCACAAAGCTCTGTGCAGATTCCATCTCCCTGTCCTGCAGACTGTATTATTTGGTGTAGATTAGGTGGACTGTTGAGAACAATGTATAAAAATTGAGTGTGAGCAAGACAACACACAGCTTTGATCCCAGAAAATACACACATTCTCTTAGGATTCCATGTATCTGTGTAACCAAACTTACCTGTGCCAAAACAGGACGGGGGGCTGAAAGTCCATGGATGTTATAGGATTTGATGCTGCTGTTTCCTTCCCACCATGAACTCTCTCTACTTGTTTTCTGTCCTTTTTTGGTGAAGTTTGGTAAAGAGCCATGATAGACCCCCTCAATCTTTTCTCTGCCCCCGTATGCATGTGCACTCTGGCTGCCACCCACAGAGACGGCGTGGTTGACGATGATCAGGACAAAGTCTGTAAGGCTGTTGAATTTCACCGGCTATATTGAACCATGTCATTTTTTTTTGAATTACTGGCTTGTATCAGTGATTTGTTTAATGCACACGGAGGCCAGCGTGTTGGGGGGGTTGGGGTCATTCACATTATCGCGTTCTGTCACCTTTGCCTTAAAAAAAACAAAAAGGTCACAGGTGCCGTGATTTGCGGTATACAGGAACGGAACGTTAAAGACCTATAGTTTCCAATTTGTACCCATTGCGGTTGACGTGAATAAACCTGCAGTGAATACAATGTTCCAGAATAAACCGGACGAGATGTCATTATAACCTACCCGCTGTCTCTGTGTGTGTCACCCTAAACAACAGACCTGTTTCTCCTGGTATGGTACAGTGACAATGTGTGCTTAGTCACCATCACATGTTGCTGAGCCACTAGCAACACAAAGGGACACCTCTCCCCAAATGCACTGACTCGATTGTTGGCCTACCACTCACAGTTGGATATTTATGGAAAATATAGTGTCTGAAAATCAGCATTTAGGGAGATTTTTTTTTGTGAGAGGTAGTTTTCATGTCTCCCTATTGTACTTTTGAGTGCTTGTGGCAAAAAAGTTGAACGCTTGATCTGTTTTGATTCCAGATCTATAAGAATAGATTTGGCAAGATCATAATTCATGTATGTCTATTTTATTTTTTGCAACTGTGGAAGAGTGACTAGGATTCTGACTTCTCAATAAACTTTTTTTTCTTTTCCTACAAGTGTGTTTTGTTCAGTTTTTGTCTGACTGGATCATTTAAATTTTATCACCCCCAATAAAAAATGTTAAATCTTGGTACCAAGGTTCCTGATTCCAGATAAAAGTCAAAATCACCCTTTACAAATGCCCAATCTCCTCCAAATACCTGGTCACCCTTTTCTCCACTGACCACAGTTCCATTGAGGATCAGGTGTCATTTGGAGGATTGTGCTGTGCTAGTTCTGGAGTATAATACATAGTATGGCTGAGTCTACCATTTTACAAAAGGTTGATGGATTGTACCTCTGAGCATTCAAGGTGAAAAATCAGTTCTGTCTGTAGGCAATTAACCACAATTGATCCAATGTTGCTGCTGACAATGAGAACTTGTGTTGTCTGCTCACAGAAGAAAGGCGCAGTCATCCCTGGCCCTGAAAGTTACTACTAGCTGTATTGGTGGATCACATATTTGAGCATTGTGAGAAGAAAATGTGAATTAAATATTCTCAATGGTTTGCTTTCCGATCCAAGAAAATGTTCATATACACCCATTATAATGTCGCTGTTCTGCCTCTTGGCCACATGGTGTCAATAATGACCTGGAAAAGTGTAGTCAATCTTAGTGTGTTTAATTGGTTTGTTTTATTGTTTATTACCCGATATACTGGGGAATAAAGTGGTTGGACCATATAACAGAAAAAACTAACTATATATTATTTTCAAGAACCAAATTAGGGGCAGGGCCTCTTCAGAAAAGATCCAATCCCTATTGGAATGCTGTAATTCAAGTTCTGCACTAGGTGGAGGTGGATATTGCATCTTCAAGAAAGAAGGCCTACAGGTCTTTGAGGGATGAAGCAGGTGGACATCTACTCTGTGCTCCAGACCTGCCCATAAAGGTTCCATGATGTTCAGAAATGATGATTGGTGAAGATATGGGTGATGTTTGACATCATCCAGTTGCTTTTTAAACAACTCTTGAATTTGTTTAGCAGTGTTTATGAGGGCATTATCATCCTAGAATATTAGAACATCATTGGTTCAATTAGTCCTACAAAATGGCCTTGTATTTCCTGGCAATTGCACGACAATGCAGCGTAATCATTGGACCCAACAACTCCCACAAGATGGCTGCCCATGCCATTAGGGATCTCCCACCATATTTAACAGTGGGCAGCAGACAAAATTGCCTGAAGGCATCCTTTGCCCAAATGTAAATCCTTCCAAATATAGGAAATCGGGCGTAACATGACACATCAGGCATGTTACTCTTTTCCATTGCTCAGGGTTCCCGCTTTGAATACAAGCAGTTTCCAAATGTCGGCCCTGCCATTAATTCCAGCTTTGTGAAGATTACAACATCCAGTGTGACTCAATTCTGTGGTTATTTTTTTATGTTTACTTTTGAGGCATTGAACAAGTATCATGTTTAGTGTCCTAGTCATTCAGCTTCAACTTGTCATCAAGTTTCCTCTTGCCAATTTCAGTCAATCTTATGGTACACCTGCAGGTGCATTTTTGATTGTGACACAGTAACTTTAGAGAAACACTCCCTCTCCTTGTGATGTTTCCCTTATTTTGTCCACCCCCTGAGTGTCACAACAGGCTCTGATTTTCAACTGTTTATTTGTGAGTTTGGGTGTTTCTGGCAGTTGGTATGTGCATGTGAAATTGGAAATATGTGCATACATGCAAGCACATGCTCTGTGGCAACATTTGTAAGAATGTGAATAATAGCAATGCTTCCTAACTCAATCCCATTCCAAGGGCTTACTTTGCTTGTGAAGTCATTACTGACATGTGGTGTGTAACAAGGTTGGGAAATATAATGCACTGCACCTTCTTTTTCTTTAAAAAAATCCAGTCTGACCCTTTATCCACCCCAATTTCATGGTATTCAAGTCATACAACTTTTGAGCTACAATTCCCAAAGGGCACATTGTAGTAAAGCATCTGGATAATAAAACACTTCCTCAACTTTGACGTCAGTTAACTTGATGCTGCTGGACCTTCCGTAAGAAGCTTTATGTGCAATGAAACAAGGAGTGCCCTGCCAATCCTGCTGTTCGCCCTGGTCATTCAAAGGCTTCATGTTTCATTTCTTTGTTTCTTGCTGATAACCAACAATGCCAACTCACACCTCTCCAAATATCCATCTTTGTTCCTTGTGAGGCACCAAAGTGTTTGCCCCACAAGGTGCCTCAATACACAGCCTCATGGGCCCAACACACAAAGCTGTGGTCTGGGTGAGCTAAAATCGTACACGTTTTTTGAGCTGAGTGCTTACCTGGTGCGCGATTGCTTGACATTGAGAATAATATTCCTGATCTACTGGGATATAATTCAGATGTAAGCAGTGTTGTGATAAATATTAGGCATGGCTGTGGGAATTTTAGTAGGCTATGCCTCATAGGATATGTCCAACATAACCTCACAATTAAGTGTATTACCATGTGGCAAGCTCAGACCTTGTGGTGTAAAACGTATAACTGTACCGATTAAGGCTACCACTGACTCCAGCCCTAGTTCTATGAGCCTAACTTTAGATAATGCGAATACTCTGTCAAAATTTAAAGCATGTAGAAGGCTTGGACTGATTCACCTAATGGTGTGATGTTTGCTGCCTAAAATTGATTTTATTTTGATTTAATTATCAATTGCTGAAAATGCCAAATATTTAGTGTTTTTGCTAATTATATTACTCATCCTTTTCCAATAATTTGAATCAGAAGTACTAAACAAAAACATGGTGACCCTGGACTAAGTCGATTCAATTAGAGAATGATGCATTCAATTCACAAAGCCCAACCCAGAAGACAGTCTTACAGGAAAGCTGTGGGAGCAGCAAACAGGTTGTTCTATAGTAGTGATTCTCAAACCTGTCCTGATCGCCAGATACTTTTGTACTTGCCTTGAACCAACCCATCTAATCTAGGAAGTGATAATTAGTGGACAAGTTGAATCAGGTGTGCTAGCTCTGGAAAATGTAAAAAACAAGGAATGGCTGCAGATCCTAGAGGAGAGGTTTAAGAACACCTGTTCTATAGCCTACAAATAAATGTTTTTTAACACACTTTTCATTGTATTCCAAGGGAAGTGTGGTGAAACACTGATAATATCAGACGGCCTTGGTTTTGCAAATAACCGTAAGTGGTCTTTCATTCTGCATTTTCCTTTTTTGAAATAATTTATTGTAGGCCTGACCTCCCATGTAGGCAGTTTGTGCAGTCTCTTATTGGCAGTTGGCTCATGCATTTGGACTGGGGTAAGAGAGATGATCCATTGAACAGTGGAATGATGAATTGCTTTGAACAGACTCATGGGATATAAAACGTCTACACACCCCTGTTAAAATGCCAGGTTTATTTCATGCAATAAAAATTTGACAATGGTGAACCATGTCAGAACTTTTTCCACCTTTAATGTGACCTATATCGTGAACAATTCAATTGAAAAACAATTTAATTCTTTTTGGATAGAAGTCTATTAGCATGGCACATATTGACATGGTAATATTTGCCCACTCTTCTTTGGAAAAGTGCTAAAAATCTGTCAGATTGTGAGGACATCTTCTGCGCACAGGCCTCTTCAGATCACCCCACAGATGTTCAATTGGATTCAGTCTGGGCTCTGGCTGGGTGATTCCAAAACATTCATCTTCTTCTGGTGAAGCCATGCTTTTGTGGATTTGGATGTGTGCTTTGGGTCGTTGTCGTACTGAAAGGGGAACTTCCTCTTCATTTTCAGCTTTCTAACGGATAACTTAAGTGGTCTTAAGCAGCATGGATGCTGCCACCACCATGCTTCACTGTGGGTATGGTGTTCTTTGGGTGATGTGCAGTGTTGTTGCCTTTTGGAATTATGGCCAAAAAGTTAGACCTTGGGTTCGACATTCCATAACACCTTTTCCCACGTGCTTCTGGGAGACTTGATGTTGGTTTTTGCAAACTTCAGCCGGGCTTGGATGTTTTTCTTTGTAAGAAAAGGCTTCAGTCTTGCCACCCTACCCCATTGCCCATTCATATGAAGTATACGGAAGATTGTTGTCACATGTAGCACAGACAGTACTTGCCAGAAATTCCTGCAGCTCCTTTAATGTTGTTGTAGGGCTCTTGGAAGCCTCTCTGACCAGATTTCTTCTCATCTTTTCAGCCATTTTAGAGGGACGTCCAGTAATGTCTCTGTTGTGCCATATTATTTATCCACTTGATGACTGTCTTCACTGTGTTCCATGCTATTTCTAATGTTTTGGAAATTTTTTGGACCCTTCTCCTGACTGATATCTTTCAACAATGAGATCCCTCTGAAGCTTTGGAAGCTCTCTGCAACTAAGAACATAAAATGTCAGGACTAGAACACAAATAAAGATTAACTTTATTTGTGATTAATCAGAGTCACTTTAAATGATGACAAGTGTGTAATGACTTTTATTTAACATGAGTTTGAATGTGATTCTTAACCCAGGTTAATTCTGAACCCAGACACCTCTCGAGTTATAAGAGGGTGTGCAAGCCTATGCAACCAGGGTATTGTAAAGTTTTTATTTGTCATTTTTCATCCTCAAAGATTTGTTTGTTTTTCAATTGAATTGTTCACATTATACACATTAAACGTGGAAAAAATTCTGCCATTATTTATCTTTGTCTCGTTCTTTTACATCACAAAATCCTGGCATTTTAACAGGGGTGTGTAGACTTTTTATATCTACTGTAGACCTTTTGATTTTGACATGATATGTTACCACACAGCCATATGTTTAAGACCAAACCGGATCAAGTGTGCAATCATTATTTAAGCCTTCACCATCACCATATATTTTTTATTTGTTTAGTGAACCTGACTCAAGTTTTAGCCATTTCATGTTATTGTAAAAGTAGGGGTGTACAAACTTTTCAGCATAAGGAAATAGCATTTCTGCTTATTTTAAATACACGCTTTTTATGGCTGACCTTTATAAATGAAATAGGTCAGAATTTAGCTGAAAAATTAAGGTGTATTTTACATTTTCCCCTTTCTATTTGTATTGCTGATAACAAACCTTGGTACTTCAAAAATTATTTTTGACAGACATGTGCATAAGCTGTACCAAGGACCACACACCATCTATTAAAAAAGGTGATATGGTTGAGTTTACAGTATAATTGTATTCTGGTGCCTCATGACATTGAATGGCTTCTTCCTCTTTTTGAAAATGGAGAGAACAATGGCACAGGTATGAAGTGAGTCATGGTAGATTATTCAATAGAAGTAGTTTACTAAGTATTATTGTCAGCCATACAGAGTTTGTTGTAGCTTACATATTTCCATTTTGCAGTTCTTGTGCCAGAGGGCACATTCACTCAGACCTATAGACACAACGAATATAGTAGTGCGGTATAATGACTTACAGTGAAGTTTGGCAAATAGTTTAACTCTAAAGTGGGTTTTGTGTGTCCATTGGGCCTCATTCACCAATCATTCTTACAGTTTTCACATTGGCATAATTCTCTAATGACAATTATTTTATTCAGAACAATAAATTCAAATCTTTAGTTAACCTCAAATCACCGTGTGAGTCATCAAATGCAAAATGATCCATTTGATTATCAAAATCTGTCAGATTCCATGAATATTTATGACATGGAATGTTTGTGAGGTCTGCTATATTGGCAAATTACCTGCCAGGTGACAGTTATTGAAATAGGAATCACAATCTTACAAATTAAGTTGGGAATCATATACAGCTAGGTCCGGCAATAATTGGACACGGAAACAAGTTTGGTTATTTTGTCTGTATACCAAAATATATTTAAGTTACAGATAAATTATTGACTTAAAGTGCAGTCTCTCAGCATTACTGAGGGTATTTGCATCCAAATTGGAGGAAGGGTTTAGGAATTACACCTCTTTAATATGTATCCCCTCTTTTTCAAGGGACCAAAAGTAATTGGACAATTGACCCAAAAGCTTTCATGGACAGGTGTGGGCTACTCCATCAATTTAGCAGATAATAGGTCTGGAGTTGATTCCAGGTGTGTACTCAATGCAAGTAAAACAGGCCATCCTTAGGCTGGAAAAACAAATCATCAGGAACATTAGGAGTGACTAAGTCATCTGTTTGGTACATTCTGAGAAAGAAATTATGCACTGTTGAGCTCTGCAACTCAAAAAGGCCTGGACGTTCATGGAAGATACCAGTGGTGGATGATTTGTAGGCATATCATTATCCAAGACTACCTTAAACAGAAGACTTCACAAGAGCAAATATAGAGGTGCAAACCATTCATAAGCATCAAGAATAGAAAGGCCGGTTTAGACTGCCAAATAACATCTAAAAAAGCCAGCCCAGTTCTCGAACAGCATTCTATGGCCAGATGAAACAAAGATCCACCTGTACCAGAATGAAGGGAAGAAAAGCTACAGAGAAGGCTTGGAATGGCTCATGATCTGAAGCATACCGCATCATCTGTAAAACACAGTGGAGGCAGTGGGATGCATGGGCATGCATGGCTTCCAATGGCATTGGAACTAGTGTTTATTGGTGATAAGACAGAAGCGACCGAAATAATTCTGATGGGATATATCTATACTGGATATATTGTCTGCTCAGATTCAGCCAAATTCAGCTAAGTTGATTGGAGATTATAAATGGAGAATGACCCAAAACATACTGCAAATGCAACCTAGGAGCTTTTTGAGGAAAAGAAGTGGATGGTTTTCTTTGAGACTGTGGTCCCAGCTCTCTTCAGGTCATTGACCAGGTCCTGCCGTGTAGTTCTGGGCTGATTCCTCACCTTCCTCGTTGATGCCCCACAAGGTGAGAACTTGCATGGAGCCCCAGACCGAGGGAGATTGACAGTCATCTTGAACTTCTTCCATTTTCTAATAAGTGTGCCAACTGTTGTTGCCTTCTCATCAAGCTGCTTGCCTATTGTCCTGTAGCCCATCCCAGCCTTGTGCAGGTCTACAGTTTTATCCCTGATGTCCTTACACAGCTCTCTGGTCTTCGCCATTGTGGAGAGGTTGGAGTCTGTTTGATTGAGTGTGTGGACAGGTGTCTTTTATAAAGGAAACAAGTTCAAACAGTTGAAGTTAATACAGGTAATGAGCAGGGAACAGGAGGGCTTCTTAAAAAAACGAACAGGTCTGAGAGAGTTCTTACCGGTTGGTAGGTGATCAAATACTTTTGTCATGCAATAAAATGCAAATTAATTATTTAAAAATCATACAATGCGATTTTCTGGATTTTAGATTCCAGTTTCTCACTGTTGCAATGTACCTATGGTAAAAATTACAGACCTCTACATGCTTTGTAAGTATGAAAACCTGCAAAGTCAGCAGTGTATCAAATACTTGTTCTCCAACCTATTGCTACAAAAATGTACAAACATTTAATGTACACATACACATTTTCTGTTAACTACAGTATTGACATCCAAGTAAACCTTATCTTGAGCTTAGAATTATAAGGTTCCATCTGCGTTCAATATGATTCAGAGATATTGAGCATCAAAGATTTCATATCCCTGTTAGCAAAGGTTTTACATAGTATATACATTTTTCATAGCTTAACAAGGCCATCACCATAGTTGTACTTAGGGTAAGTCATATCAAAATCCTGGGATAACTGGAAATGTTTTTTTTGGAATAGTTGAAATGGAGATGGAACCTAATAATTCTGAGAGCTCTGATCCTGTTCGGAATTGTACGGTTCCATCTCACCGTCACCACATAAAACCTTTAGTTTCAAGGGATAAACATAGCCATATTGAAAAGTGGATATCTTAACACCAAAAAATTGTTCCAACACATACACTACATGTGAAAAATGTATACATTAAAGATTTAGAAATAACTTACCATATCTATATTTGAATCATTAGAACATTTATATTCAACATGTCAATTCATATGCAGTTAGGCAGTACCATCAAGTTTGAAACACTTTACACATTAAGCATATCTTTGTTTTTTTACGCTTCATAAAATATACAATCATAAAATCATTATTACTTTTTATTTTAGCAGCCATGTGCTTAAACATTTACCTGCGGCCACTCTTCTTGGCCTCTGAGAGTTTTTTATATCTTTGCCTTTGGCAGGATGATGGTTAGTGAGACAGTCTGACCTCAAATTTACATTTGAGCCCCTGATGTCCACGTCAACAGGAGGCTTCCCAAGGCATTTAGTGTACTGTATACTGTACAGACACTGACCAAACACAATCTGGGTCACAGCAGCAAAAGGTACTTGCAGTTTTGTAACAAGACAAAGTCTTGGAAGTCTGTGTGTTTCATTTGAATTACAAAAAAATCCATGTTTTTCTTGCCACTGCCCCTACTGTTAGGGATACACAACAATACAACACAGCTGACCCTCACAATATTATGTAGTCTTATAATATTTTGTATTGTTATTGTTCTGTTATTGTGATTTATAGTTTTTTGTGTAACCACACAAAGTATTATAATTATTTAAGTTACTACCTGCAGATACCCACTCCCTTCTCTCGGTTTCTGCTTACTCTTTGCCACTATTTTTGTCTCATTACAGGTCTCTTCGTTGTTATCTCTCCTGCTGTGTGTCCAAGCTTCTTGATCATAATCTGAGCCTGCTCTGTTATCCATTTTATAGTCACAATTTCTACAAGCAGTTAGCTACTATAGAAAATCTACTAAGTGCTTTTTATAGCTGGCTGTTATTTCTACAAGCAGTTAGCTACTATAGCAAATATACTAAGTGCTTTTTATAGCTTTTCGTTATTCATACATGGCCATAACTGCACTCCTGAACACATAAAAGCTCAAAAAAATATCTAGATGTGTTAGCTAGTCAGCTGACAATATCATGACCTAGGTACTAAGCCAGCTAGCTGCACACCTAATTGCTAGGTGTATAGCTAAGGTGATTAAAAGTTTACTTAGCTAGCTAACGTTAACTTGCCACTTCGCAACTTGACGGGCAGAGAGTAGGCATTCACCGTACATTTTCTAGCGCGTTAGGACCTTGAAACTTACGGAGGTTAGCTTGCAAGCTAGTGGGTTAGCTATTTACTTTAGCTATCAACATTGCATACTATTAACAACCCGCAATTTAGCTAACTAATATGATTCAACTTACGCTTCTCTACTGCTATCTCTTTTTAACAAATCATCAATAAAGTAATTCAATGTTAGGTTTCTAACAGTATTGTGAAACTTGCGAACTATCCCAAGTCAACTAGCTAAACTAGAACAGCTAAACAAACATGGATAAAATATGGATTGTTATTGGTCTTCCCGTATTCATTGACGCTTTTGATTGACCTTATTGACCTTATAACTCCAATGAGGTTTTTGGGGATATAACTTTTTATTTTGTGAATTACGGACACATAAAACAAGTTTTCAGGAAAATAACACCACAGAGATTAATAAACATCCAATAATCCAATATATGTAAATAACTATGTAAACTATGTACATAACTCAAAAATGTCAGATGAAACCTTATAATTTTAAGCTTATGTGTTGTTAAAATTGGAATCTAAAAAGCACAGTGTGATACACAATAGCATTCATCTAGACAAAATGAACATTCTTATACAGTAAGCAGTCAGTGGTGGTTCAAATCCATTTAGTTATATTCAGCAAAACAAGGACACCCCCACAGCAGCACCACTGCGGCGGGGAGCTGTGGTCTAACGCTCTTAGGTGTCTCAAGGGGTGGTTACCCTCGAACACTTTGGTGGACACCGGTGGTCAGGGAAGCCGTCCCACTGAAGAAGGAGCACTTCCGGGATATGTTATCCCGGAGGACTCCGGAGGCAGTTGCAAAGTACCAGCGGACCCGAAGGGCTGTGACCTCTGCCATGAAAGAGGCAAAACAGCGGGTGTGGGAGGATTTCGGCAAAGCCTTTCGGTCGGCACCAAGGTGTTTCTGGAAAACCGTGTGCCACCTCAGGAGGGGGAAACAGGGAACCATCCAAGCTGTTTACAGTAGGGATGGAACACTGTTGACCTCAACTGAGAAGGTAATTGGGCGATGGAAGGAACACTTTGAGGGACTCCTAAATCCCAATAACATGCCCTTTTTAGTAGAGGCAGAGCTGGTGGGTGATGGGGAAGCATCGTCAATCTCCTTGCTAGAAGTCACTGAGGTAGTTAAACAACTCCACAGAGGCAAAGCTCCAGGGATTGACGAGATTCGAACAGAAATGTTGAAAGCTTTGGATGTGGAGGGGATGTCTTGGGTGACACGCCTCTTCAACATTGCATGGGAGATGGGGGCAGTGCCTAAGAAGTGGCAGACTGGGGTGGTGGTTCCCCTGTTCAAAAAGGGGGACCAGAGTGTGTGTGCCAATTATAGAGGTATCACACTACTCAGCCTCCCTGGGAAAGTCTACTCAAAGGTGCTGGAAAGGAGGGTTCGGCAGATAGTCGAACCTCAGATTGTTCCTCTTCAATGTGGATTCCATCCTGGTCGTGGACCCACCGACTGGGTCTTTACTCTTGCAAGGATCCTGGAGGGGGCCTGGGAAAATGCCCGTCCCGTCTACATGTGCTTTGTGGATCTGGAGAAGGCGTAGGACCAGGTCCCCCGGGAGATACTGCGGGAGTATGGGGTGAGGAGGTCCCTTCTTAGGGCTATCCAATCCCTGTACGTCCAAAGTGAGAGCTGTGTTTGGGTTCTCGGGAGTAAATCGGACTCGTTCCAGTTGGGGGTTGGCCTCCAACAGGGGTGCGCTTTGTCACAAATCCTGTTTGTAATGTTTATGGACAGTATATCGAGGCGCAGTCGGGGTGAGGAGGGTTTACAGTTCGTTGGGCTGGGGATCCCATCGCTGTTTTTTGCAGATGATGTGGTCCTGATGGCATCATCGGTCTGTGACCGCCAGCACTCACTTCACCGGTTCGCAGCCAAGTGCGAAGCGGTTGGGAAGAGGATTAGCACATCTAAATCTGAGACCATGGTTCTCAGCATGAAACAGATGGACTGTCTCCTACGGGTAGTGAATGAGGTTTTATCCCAAGTAAAGGATTTTAAGTATCTCGGGGTCTTGTTCGCGAGTGAGGGAGAAGTGGAGCGGAGATTGGCCAGAGAATCAGAGCAGCAGGGGTGGTATTACATTCGCTTTACCGCACCATTGTGACGAAAAGAGAGCTGAGCCCAAAGGCAAAACTCTCGATTTACCGGTCAATTTTCGTTCCTACCCTCACCTATGGTCATGAAGGCTGGGTCATGACCGAAGTAACTAGATCGCGGTTACAAGCGGCTGAAATGAGTTTTCTCAGAAGGGTGGCTGGCGTCTCCCTTAGGATGAGAAGCTCCGTCATCCGTGAGGAACTTGGAGTAGAGCTGCTGCTCCTTTGCATTGAAAGGAGCCAGTTGAGGTGGTTCTGGCATCTGGTAAGGATGCCCCCAGGACATATACCGAGGGAGGTGTTCCAGACACTTGCTGGGAGGAGACCTCGGGGTAGGCCCAGGACTAGGTGGAGAGATTATATTTCGACACTGGCCTCAGAATGCCTCGGGATCCGCCAGTCAAAGCTGACAAATGTAGCTTGGGTAAGGGACCCGACAACGGATAAGCGGATGAAGATGATGTCATGAATCTGATGTTGACATTTCTTAGGACATTCCTCCAGAACAAACGTAAGAGAAAATGTCAGAAGATATTGGTGTGAGGCCCAATATATGTGCTCGGTAAATGAGTCTCAAAAATGTATGGTCTTTTGCGATCATGAAAAAAAAAGTATTAGTATACATTTATGGGGGCAAATATCTCAAATCAGTTGTAATATATAAATAATATCTCACAAAAACTATTAGCAAGTCATGTCTAAATCATTTTTATTTACAGGGAAAACAATGAAATCAAAACAAAATTGATTACTAGTTACATTCAAAGATTCCAAATCTTCGTCTTTGAAAAAAATTGAATTATTAACCCGATTAATATGAGATATAATTAAACAGACAGGTAAAAGTGTTTGGGAAGGAAGTATAGGAATGCAGATTTTTTTCTAATTTAAGAAAATTTGAATATTATATTTGTCACGATGATAGCAGTGGGGGAGAGGAAGAACAATGCGCAGGCAGAGTGGCAGTCGATGTAGTCTTCTACTGAAACTAAAACAATGAGCACATACACAAACTGAATGAAACCAAATGCTGAAACAAAAACGAACCGAAACACCACTGACATGTAACATCTAGAGACAAATGAGGGGTGCAGAGGAGAAACATTTAAACACATATATACTAGGGACTTAATTGGGGGATGGTGTGAGTGACTATTGGAGACAAGAAAATGCAGGAGTCCGGGTTGAGTTTGTAAGCATTGGGAAACCAGGAAAAGCGGGAGATGGCGGAGCTGTCATTCTCATTCAGATATCACATTCATGTGGTATACGTCATAGTGGGTGAAAAGTGTATATTTTTTGAGAAATGTAAACTTGTAAACTTGTAAGACAAATCAATCACTTACAGGAAGTAAAACAACTTTTTGTGCTGCTAAAACATTTTGATGTAAGGCAGGACTGGCTTAAACAGGACAGCCAACCAAAAGTCTCACACTGGCCCCTCTTCCAACTGAGCCACTGCTTTAGCCGCCCCAAAAAATGTAATAGGATTTCTGCTAATTGTGGTTGAACAGCTTACAAATGCTGTAAAAACAGTATTTTAAAAAAAAATATTTGTTTTATTTACATTTTTCATCGCAATTTAAATAATAGTAATACTTCCCTACATTATTGTGTTTGTTTTCTTACTTTACTAAAAGAAATGTAATGACCCAGTTTGTCATTGTTTGTTGATGAACTTGACGTGAGAATTACACCCCTTATTGAGCTTGTTGGTGGAGAGGGAGTGTGAATCTTTGCTATTTAACCGCAGAATGCCTCTGTTGACAATGCCTGATGCCTGTGGCTGTGGTGTAACAGATTAAATGGCTACTTTTTGTTGCCATTTTGCACATTTATGTGGGGATTCCACCCTGTAAACTTGTGACTCACAAGTGGAGGTTTGCCTCTTCAAGCAAGACTACTTGTGAACTATTTATTGAGGAGATTGAGTGCTGGGGATAAGAAGCTGTGTATCAGGGAGTGGCTTTAAAATAATTTCACATGACTCTGTGTAGAACTCATAGTGGAGGTACTAAACACGCACACACACGCACGCACGCACGTACATGCGTGCCAGTACTATGCTGTTATTTGTCTTCTACTTTTCCCCGCAAACACTGTGCTTTTCCTATTTTGTGAAATGAGCAGTATGTGTCTGCCCTCACTCAGACACATTTTCCAGGGAGAGGAGTCATGCCCACATGATTTCAAATGTTTCTACTCAGAAAGTCAGGAGGAAGGACCTTTCCTTTACTTTTCTTTCCAGAAACACCTTGGCCACATTGGGAAGAATGCCTGAACAGCATGTTTTCTATCAACACTATTGTGTTGAAATTGAAATTTGGTGTTCTTGAAAATGCGATTCTGTGATTATTAGAGGGAATTGGTGTGAGTGGTGCCAAAAGAGTCACATTTCACTGACAACTAATGTTATTGGTGACATGGTTGGCTATAACATCAGTGTTGACTCTGGCTTTATGCGCATGTAACGAGAGATAAGCCCCTTCTTTCAATGAAAGCAGTTTTTCTGTCCTCACCAACATTATGGAAATAACTGTGAAAGCCTTTTACCGTTACAGTGGGCCTGTTGTTCTGAGTCATGTGAATTATTCTCCTCAACCACGCCTGTTGACCTCACCGCACCCGATCCTTGGTTTTTGTACATCCAACTTCTAATGATGCAATCTAAAGTGTTCTCTTAAGTGTTTCATTCTATATTTTCAGCTGCAACGAATGAAAAATAAAATACATTGTATTAAGAACATCAGTCCACAAATTCATTATATTCAAAAGCTATAACTCTCCAATCATTTTTAAGCAGTTGCTTCTCATTCTTTCTTGTATTATCAGATTCCCTAAATTTTTGTTTACTCACAAGCATCCTCCACATCAATGACAACAGTTGAGAAACATGTCAGAGACTTGGGATCTGTGGGCAAAAACAAAGACTGCATTCTCCCCCTCAAACCAACTTCCTTCTTATTTTCTTTTTAAGTAATGAATGATTAAGACATTTCATAATGATGTCCCTCAGCTAGAAACACACAAACGCCTTTAACCCACAGTCATTCCTGCTCTCACCAACAATGCAACAGCTCATATGAAAACACTTCAAATATTAAACCCTGAAAAGCTTTACTTATTCAAGATACAGGGTGAAGGAAAATAATGGTTTCCCTCACATTAAACATCTACAGTTTTTAGTGCACATCAGATGTTCTGTACTCTGCATTTTTTTTTGTAATTATTAGCCATAGAACTAACATTTGATTATTTAAAAAAAGGTTTTTCAAAAGGCCATTTACTAGTCTTTTTTTACTCAATCCTGTAAATCTGATGTATTTAACTTAGAGACAAACAATTTGTAATAGCTTTCCCAGAGTGCATGGCGAGACTTGCCAGAATACACAGCAACCAATGCACAAACACAACCAGGCAGAGCAGAAGTCTATTGTTTGGGACGGATGACAAACCAAGGCGATAATAGAGAGAAGTGTTTCAAGTGTCCAACTACACTCTTCATGGGCAGTTTTAGAGATTTGGGGGCCCTAGGCAGAGACTGGCTGAGGCTCTAACATAATCTGTTTTTTACTTTACTATCCTTATCAAAACCATACCGGCAACATAATAAACATACCTTTTTCTTTATTGTTGAATTAAACTGCCTCTTCCAAATACACTTGCATTGCTGTACCTTTCAGTAAAGTAAATCAATTAGTATAAAAATAATTATCTGAAGGGTACATACTGCCTTATAAGCTACAACTACAGTGAATCACAGATCATTTAGCCATTTTGTTCAAGTGTACAGTTTCTTTGTCACTATCAAGTGCATTTATTATCTTCATTTTCTCACTATGCTACATCTTTTCTTACTTTCTTGCCACATAATACCTGGATCGACAAAAAGCGATCTAAGTACATTACACCTGCACTAAAAATGTTTTATTCATTCCAGCATTGTTTGAACTCTGCTATATACATAGATCACATCCATTGTCATTATGTAAATAATAATACCTGCACAATAATATTTATTTCCAGCACCCTTTATACCCTGCTCATTGCACTACTGTCTAACCAGTCTTACTATGTTGTTGTTTGGTTTATTTTATGCATTTATGTGTACTGTATATTGCAGTCTGTGACTCTTGTTGAGTGTCCTTTGTTTAATTCTTTTATGAGTAAGCACATCGTGAGTCTAATTCCTCGTATGTGTACCCATACCTGGCGAGTAAAGCTTTTTCTAATTTAGATAACGTCTTTCGGGCCGCCGTGAGAAACAATCTGGGTCAGACCATTATAGGAAAGGTATCATTTAATTTCAGTATTATTTTGAGTAACACGATCAGATCATTAGACAAACAATAATTATAAAAAACAATGTATTATAACATTTCTTAAAATGTTATTTCAGTATGAACTTTCACAGGGCCCTAGGCCTTCTGGGGCCATTGGTGTCTGCTTACCTTGACTAATGGTAGTGAATGCCACTGCCTCCGTGTTGGAAGAAGAATGTATCTTTACTAGCTTGTCAGTGATCTGTTTAAACATGTTTGCTTGACAGCCTCTGAGTGTGATCCAATTTTTACTATATGCAGACCAGAGGTTCCCTCAAACATAATAAAACCTGACAATTCCATACTCCCCAAAGTCAATTTTTGGCTTAACAATTAAGTTTATGGTAAAATGTACAATTGGAGTTAGTGTTTATTTATTATGGGTTCGGCTTAGGCTAAGTTTAAACACAAAGGTTAGGTTATTAAGTCTTCAAAGGTTAGGTTAAGGTATTTAGTGTTAGGTAATGTATTTTCTAGTCCCAGCATTAATGGTAAAACAAATGTCTGTGCGGACCAGATGGCCAAGATTTACACTACTTGTCCACCATCGACATCAATAACAGAAATATTTCTCCTGAAGTTCAACAAGTACATTAGGAATCATAGTCTGTGGCAACCTCGGTAGACACATACAGGAATATATATTTAAGAACATAACTTTAAATAAATGAGGAAGATAATTTCAATATATTATCAAAAACAACAGTTTCCAACATTTAACAAGTTGGAGAATTTTCCTAGAACATTACCAAATTAGTATTTAACATTACTGTTTCCAATTTAAGGAAACATTTTGTTAACATAATGAAATAGCAAGAAAAAGAATTCATTGAATCTTCACATGTTGTTTACAAAATTACAATAGGAAATATAATGTTATTGCAATAAAATACACACAAATATTCCTTAAAGCAGCAACCTTTGTACCCAGAAATGTAAGTTGTTTACAAAAGAAATAATGATAGAACAGCCACATGCTTACAAAGACCAACAAAAATATGGCTCTCCAAATGTTATCTGCTGGCCTTAAAGAGAATTTATTACACAAAATGAAAATAAAATCTACAATAGACAGGGGAAAATCTGTCCCTAGTTTTAAATACTGCCTAGCAACTTTCAAACTGACATAGAAATAGAGCTCTTTAACTCTTTGGGTTTGGTGGTGAAAAATAAGCCAGTCATAACTTTGGTAAAATATGGTGGTGGATCTTTTACATGTGTTATTTTCCTTCCAAAGCACTCGGAAACACAGGAGACTGAGACCTGGCCACAAGCGGATCCAGCAATAAACTAAGCATTAATCATAATGTCACGGTGCTGATGGCAGGACACAAACGCAGAGACAAACGGGTAATGGTAATCCATGTTTTAATGTAAAATACGAAACAAAACAAACTTACAGCCGCTCCAGTGACTGGGTATTGTTGCACAAACCAAAAATAAAATCCACCCTCTGTGTGGGCAAACACTCCATATAAATGGGTTCCCCAATTGGAGGCAACAATCTACACCTGCCTCCAATTGGGGAGACCCAACCACACAGATATGCTTAGAGGCATCTTTCTTCGTCCCGTCCTGACTATGGCCCCA
This sequence comes from Esox niger, assembly GCA_016801105.1. Classification (NCBI taxonomy): domain Eukaryota; kingdom Metazoa; phylum Chordata; class Actinopteri; order Esociformes; family Esocidae; genus Esox; species Esox niger. The sequence continues at coordinate 71,585 of JACXGJ010001164.1, forward strand.
GCCCAGTGCAAAGATGGCTAGGGGCATATCCAAGACGTGACACATAATCCAAAATCTGCCATTAAATGAACATTTTGCAAAGGCCCACTTTATCACATACCACTTTCAGTTTTTCAAGCTGATCCATTTTCAGAAGGCACAAGCATTCATTAAAATCAGGTGTGGACAATTAATGAGTATGGCAAATACATCTCAAAAACACTTGAGTTTTGTTGATGCTAAAAATGAAATGTAAAAAATTTTGTTCTGAATGCTTAAATACTACTGATGATTCTTGAAGCACAATCTCTGAAACCATTAACACTAGTGGTCAAACCATTTACCATGTGTACCAATCTGAATGCACGTTCTCTGCTTAACACTCAGTTTGTCATTTTATAACACACTTTTTGCAAAACTGTGAACACAACATTGGTCTCCACATTGCAACATTATTCTGCCCATTGCTTTTCCACATTGATACACATTGATGTGAAAGAACCTTTAGATAATGAGTTCACACACAAATCAGAGCTTAACCACTATACGGCAGATATAAAAATCCCCTGTTAGAATGCCAGTTTGTGATGTAAAAAAAATTAGACAAATATATATTATGTCAGAACTTTTTCCATATTACCTATAACGTGAACAATACAATTGAAAAACAAACGAATATCTTTGAGATATTTTTTTTAAAACTAACAATAACCTGGTTGCATAAGTGTGCACACCAGTAAACTAATACTTTGTTGAAGCACATTTTGATTTTATTACAGCACTCAGTCGTTTTGGGTAGAATTCTTTAAGCATGGCACATCTTGACATGGCTGTACTTGCCCACTCTAGTTTGGAAAGGCGCTCAAAATCAGTCAGATTGCAAGGACATCTGAAGAGGGCTGTGCACAGGAGATCACCCCACAGCTGTTCAATTGGATTCAGATCTGGGTTCTGGCTGGGCCATTACAAAACGTTAATCTTCTTCTGGTGAAGCCATGCTTTTGTGGATTTGGATGTGTGCTTTGGGTTGTTGTCATGCTGAAAGGTGAACTTCCTCTTAATCTTCAGCTTTCTAAAGGACGCCTGAAGGTTTTGTGCCGAAATTACCAGGTATTTGGAACTGTTCATAATTCCCTCCACCCTGACCAAGGCCCTGGTTCCAGCTGAAGAAAAACAGCCCCAAAGCATGATGCTGCACTGTGGGTATGATGTTCTTTGGGTGATGTGCATTGTGGTTTTTGCGCCAGTTCCTGCATCTCCTTTAATGTTGCTGTAGGCCTCTTGGAAGCCTCCCTGACCAGTTTTCTTCTTGTCTTTTCATCTGTTTTGGAAGGACATCCAACTCTTGGTAATGTCTCTGTTGTGCTATATTTTCTCCACTTGATGTTGAATGTTTTCCCTGGTACTTAATTTGTGATTAATCAGAGTCACTTTAAATGATGATAGGTGTGTAATGACTTCTATTTAACATGAGTTTTAATGTGATTGGTTAATTCTGAACACAGCCACATCCCCAGTTATAATTTGGTTGGCTTTATTATTCTTATTATTATTTATTAGTCAGTCAATCTTATTATTTAGTACTACCTGGCTAAAATATTAAACAATAAACATTTAGGACCATTTTTATTAACAGTAACATCATTGCTATTTATAATTCTTTGGCCAGTGGTTTGGGTCCTAAATGTTCAATTTTATCTCGGGCCCTGGGATTCCTGTTGGCGTCCCTGGGAAGGTATATGATTGCCAGCTCCACCAGTGCATCCCCCTTCTACAAACCATGGAGGAGGCTTGTGGAGACGTCGATCAAGGGTCATGCCAGGCTTGGATACGGCACTCCAGGAGACTGTCCATGCTCCCTAGCTCAAAACTACATTGCATATGTTGTGGATGAAGTATTAAAGCCAGACCCACAAAGGAAAGATGTATTGTTTTCTGTTCTTTTTTTCTAGCATAGATGTTTTGGTTTTCTTCTACTGCGCTTTTGTTGTTTGAGGAGTTACTGTGTGTAGTGTGTAGTTGGCGCTTCCTGTGCTTATTCAAATGATGGTTTGTGTGTACTATATTGACTTATTTTAAAGAATATGAAAAGTTTGGCAAGAATCATTTGCTTTTGTAAGAGACCTATAATGTTTTGCTGGTTTGGTGTAAGATCTTGTGGTTAGTGTGTAGAGTTTTGCTAAAATAGCCTATAGCCTAAGCAGTCAGAAAAATATATATATCCTAGAAAGGTTAGTCTTTGAAAATTACCTTTATTGGATATATTCATTATATACTGATTTGTGATCATTAGCTGTTTACATCTATGTATTTTGGAAATGTGGCATTTCTATAAAATGTAAACAAACTGCAAATATCAACAGTCGCACCTCCAAAGAAAACAGAGGTTCAGCTAATGTAATGTGTTCTCCTCCCTTTATGTACATCATAGGTCTGTCTTCCCACAGCTTTGATATCCTTCACTTGAATTTATGAACAGGCTCCTTAAAGTGCCCATGAACAGAGAAAAGAAAATTATATTTAGATTTTAACTGATGTTGTCTTGTAAGTCAAGTGTCCTTTCTGTGCTTGGAGTGGCTAAGAGTTAATAGAGAAAAGTTATTCTGAAACGATGAATTAACATTTTAGTACAGTTAAGCATAAACAAAAAGTTATAACTTAAGGCGTTAATGAAAAAGGAAACGCATGGCTCTTTGTTTTTGTGCAATACTTTCTGAGATAGTTTCCTATTGCTTTTTTGCATAGGGTTTAAACTTCATATTACTTCTGATTCAGTACTAATATAAAATAAGTAAAAACAGTCACGATGAAAGGCTGTCGTACCCTGTTTTTATTTCAATTTCTATATAATAACCTAGAAATATGTAGAGGTTTAGAAAGGTTTGTAGGTACGCATGGTGCTTTGCTAGGAATAGTTATAACTCCTTACTGTGGTAGACATAGTAAGGAATTGGAGTTGTTTCTAAAGAGACCGCTTAAGGCAATGTTTCAACTGCTGATCCCCCTTAACATTATTGTATTCACGTTAACTACCGTCGCAGAAAACTAGGACCGAAACTAAATATGTCGCAGAAGACTACGGCAGATACTAATAATTGTTAATTGTTAACCTTTCTTTTTTTCATCATTTAATGACAGGTATCACCCACATTCCCTGTGTACGGGGGGAGGGAAAGGGCAGGGACTGCGTTTGTTTGTAACGTTCAGATAGAAATGTCCTATGTAGAACAAACAGGCCTTTTGTCACAAATCAATAAATAAAATAAAAACATTTCGGGTCTATAATTATATCTCTATACGCGACGTTCGAAACCGTTTTGGAGCTGAATGTGACCTGATACTTTGAATTGGATAACGGTGACGTGCGAGATGGGTGTGCCATTATAAATAGCGAGTTGGTAAAAAATTCCGGGATTTCACCGCATGAGCTAACGGTCTATTTCGTCTTTGGGAAAAAATAATCAACATCTGCACAACTGTTTTCTTTAAAATTTTCAAATATGAACAGAATTCTTCTCAGCATATTCGCAGTTGGCCTCTGTTTCACAGTCGGTAAGATACAATTGCTTGTCAATCCTTTTAAAACGTGTAGTCCATTAGTCACATTTATAATGCAACCTCTTATGTCATTGTTCTGACTAAATAATCAACACACACCATTGCAATGTTTTGACTAATCAAACTTTCTCTGCACGCATTCTTTTAAAAGGAAGCATGGTACTTTATCAGGTGTTCTGACTTTTGAGTTATCTCAATTAGATGTCTAAACTCTTGGTAAAGGTGTGTATATTCGAGGGGATACAATTCATTAACTGTTTTATGAGCGTCTTTAATAAAAATATATAATTATTCTGTAGCCCAAGTCAGCGGAATCCATAGACGACCTTGTAGTTGTTAACATGTTATGTAGTAAAAAAAAACAAGCATCCTGCTGTTTAAGCTTTTCCATAGTAAGATAATTAATGTCCAATTGTACTTTCGGTGAACTGTTCCTTCAGTTTGCAATTGAGCTACTCTTTCTATAGACTGATTGCTGTTTCCACCATATTTGACATTTACTGTTTGTTAGTCATGTCTAATCCTTAGGCGTAGATACATACCACGCTCATGCATACCTGGATTGCATGTAACAACCTGTCTACCTTCTGCAATTGATTTAAAGGGCTGAGAGAACAAAATTCACTAAACCTACTTACAAACTGTGATCCATTTTGGAGAGTGGTTAATAAAATGTGCCTTTGTAATGTATTACCTGTTTCTGTTATTAGAGTCAGTTCATGTATGTTAGATTTGCTACGTTGCTGCTGTCCATCTCAAGCTCATAACCCCACCCTTACTACAGGATTTAGTTGTCAACCTTGACAAAGTTACACTTGAATTGTGATGTGAGTGAAAATCAAATGTTAATTTGTTGCAAAAATTTACATTTAACTACACTTTGCTTCAGTCATCCTATTTAATGAACACGCCCTTGGTGTTTTGGTTCTCTGCACCGTCTGGCCACTGGACATATTAACCAAACTCACCAGAATGTTGGCATTTTAATTGACAATGGAACCTTTAGAAGACTTAATGGAAACTAATTGATATAAGACCAGCAATACGAAGTGCTTTGACTTTTGACCAACTTTTGGAATATTACTTGAATTTAACAATTCTGTAGGTCTATGTTTTAGCACATAAGCAAATATTTTATGTACTTTGTTCAGGTTTAAATAAAGCCAGACTCAGTTTTTATAAACTGCGTTTGGTGATTCATTATTTGAACCATCAATTCACGGTCTTCTCCTGTAATTTCAGTTTCATGGCATATTAAAATGTATTTCTTCCTTAAGCGGTAGCAACCTTTTGTTAACAAGTATTTAAGCCACAATGTTTGTTGATTATCTTCAATACTGCCTGCTCTAGATGGTCACTGCAAAGTCTAATCAGGCAACATTGCCATCAGGTGGACAACTTTATTTTTGTAATAAACATTGCTTATTGGTATTCCAAAAATAATTATTTAAGAATATCATTCCTGGCATCTAAATTATGTTTATGCATCCATTATCATGGTTTCCTTATGAACTCAAATGTTTTCATGTATTTGGAGTGTGTCGACAGTAGGGTGCTGCAGTGATCACTTTGGGGATTTGGTTGGTTTCCACTAGATTCCACAACCGCAAAGTTGAAATTCAGTTTTTTATTAAATTTTATCTTTAAGTCTTGGGGTTGATTATTTTGTAATAAGTCTAAATAAAGACACTTATTACAAAAGGCAGAGTTTATGGTAAGATTTTGGACTATGGGAATACCCAGGTCTTTGTCCTCAAAGGTTCCCTTAGGAGTGCTGATCTAAGATCAGATTTTCCTGACATAGTAAACATACTTTATGGACCGATGGGAACCAAATTTTACTCTGAATCTTATGACTTATGTAGGCATCTGATCTGATCTATATCCTAACCTGGAGAGATTATTTCCCTATGTTGGTTGTGGTGGCACTTATTGGATCAGTGTTGCGTGGTCATGCCGTAGGAAACGGGGATTTGCCAATGTTTGTTCATACAAAGGTGTGGTCTTTTTTCTGCCTTAACAGGTTACTGTTCCTTTCCTTCCTTTCAGATGATAAGCTGAGAACTTTTGTAAGACAGTGTTTCATGGGCCGTTCTCTCCGGTAGATTCTAGGGTGCTTTTGTTTTGCGAAACAAAATATATTAGCTGCAAAACATTTGCGTTTCCACTGGAGTTCCCTCTTGTTTGGTTTGAGGACAACTGTTAGGACTCAAATATTTTGTTTGGACGAATGAATACACCCACGATGGTTTCCATGAATACTGTGTAGGCCCGGCAGCCACAGCAGTTTTTCTTTTGGGGTGGGGGAGTTTAAAGGCTGGCTGTGACTGCTGTAACAGGCCACAAACTCCCCTTGACTACTGTCATCCAATAAGAATTCGTGTGTAATTGACTGCCTCATACTTTGTCCATGTAATTTAAATTCCTCTTTTGTGATATTGTTACTTGGAACACATACCATGAGGTTAGTGATGGTTATACAGAACCCTTCCTGTGAAGAATGTATGTTCTGTAGCTTGAACGTTTCCAATGTTGTGTATTTGAAAACATCTGAAACGTCCTAAATATAGTGTTCTAATTTGCCCTGAAACAAAATTTCATCAGCAACATAATCATTGTAATCACCTGACATGCCCCTGTTGTGATTGGTGGTATGTCTGAGAAACGATGAAGTCACTAAGTTGAGATCCCTTAATGATGACATGCTCAATAATATTCAGTGGGAAACAATTTTGGCAAATTGCAATGTTGTCATTAGCTAGCAATGCTAAAAAGGTTGATGACATCGTGATTATGACCCGTTTACGTACTCATGACTTGTTGTTTGGGTGGAGTTTCTCTTCACTGCATCAGTGAATAACAACAAAATACTGTGAGGGCCATTATGATGTATGGGGTGTTTGTGCCGTATGACTCATTGTATCGCCCAGTGTTCAATCTTTTGTCCCAATCAAGGCATGTCTGCTATTAGTTGGTGAATGAGCTGTTATGACAAGACATCTCCGTGTGCAATCCAAACCACAGTGTTCTTTGCACAACCCAGCTGATTCTTACCTTTGTGTGAAGTGAGGGCGGATGCGTCGTATAACAGGTTTGACTGGGTGTGGGAGACGTTTAGTCGAGATGTGGCTACAAAAGACCAGACACATCTTGACTTGTGTGTGGTTTTAATGTAAGTTTGTGCATTAATGTATATCCCCCTTACTACAGGAGTTGTTTGGTCATACTGAATGCTGAGTCTGAGTTATTTTACTCACTACAGTGGTTGGAGATTTGGCATTTTCACTGACGACAGATGGGATTTCACTCATTGGGAAGGTTTCCTTCATGCAGATGGTCTAGTCATGAACTAAAAAGCATTTAAAAAATCACCCTTGATGGGTTTTTTAAATTTAAGGCATTTGGTTCACAGCTACTGAGGCTGCATTCACATTGGCAATTAAAATAACTTTAAAAAGTTATTGTAAAGAGCTGATCTGATTGGCATAAGGATTAATATATGGAAGTGGCTCAGCATTTGTCGCTGTGCTAACTGGCGATCGAATAATTCATCCCTGATGTTCTTTGACAATAAATCGTATTGGTTTCTGACCTTTTTACATAGCTATTTTCTTGGATGTATTTATCAATTGGAAGGACACCTTGTTTTATATCGACCCCTATAAAACAACTTAAAAATTATTCAATTCTGATTACTGTGTGTGTGGTTGTGTGTGTGGTGTTGGTTCAGGAGTAGCAATGTCTTTGTAACATGAGTGTCTTGTGAATATCTCTTCCATGAGGTGCGACTGAAACCAGACCTCCCAAGGAAAGGCAACCCAATGTTCATTGGCATGATCACAACTTTTTTTGTAAACCAGGCATTAATCATTGAAGGCAATAACATGTTTATTCTCATCCTATAGATGGGTGTTTAGTACTTGAATCACTTGCTAATGTAAACAGATGGAGTAACTTTACTTAAACAATGCACAAACCATTTTTGTTTGAATGTATGAATGTGGTTGGCTCAAGACTTTTGGGGGCCCTAAACCAAGCCTGATGGTGGGGCCACCTTACTCATGGGGAAAATCATTTGTAGCCAGCCCCTTGAATTGCTGCAATTGTTTTCTGCATTTCTACACCTTATGCTACAGTGGATTGAAGAGCTTTGCGATTTCAGAACTCATTTCAATACTCCTCCCCGTTTGACAGTGTTTTATTTATAGGACTGAGAAAGACAAATGAAATCTATACAAGCCTGACTTGGTCAGGAACCCTGGCCATGTGCCCAGCCTAGTTTATATTATTTCTACAAGCTTGGATAGCTGGCTAGATAATATCAGCTGAAAGTGATTGACATAAGAGAAAATTCTGTGTTCAGCCAATGACACCATAGCCAGCATTTTTTTAAAAAATTTTTATGAGCCCTAAAAAAAGCAGATGTAGACTTAAAATTTACCCAGTGCTTACACCGCTTATGCCTATAGCCAGCCTTTTGAAAGTGACACGGGTTAACAAAGGCATGTCTTTCCATGATGGCACAGGCCTGCCATATGTCTATTACAGTTGTAACATACTCGATGGACAGGTTTTAAACTGAAAACGGGTGTTTCGCTCATGGACTTGTGAATTTGTGGAATCTGTCACAGTTCCACAGTTTCCAGCTCTGCTCCCTTACTCTTCTGTCGCCTAAATGTATTGCTCATTAAAAAGGATATAATAGTTATACCATAAAATAGTTCCTGGACACAATGTGTGGCGATTCCTGGAAGGCAGCCATTTTGTCTGTCCCAGAAACTAGAAGCTTCTCCTAAAGTGTCATAATCTCCTGAAGTACAATAAACAAAACCAGTAGTAAACTGTAAAAAAAATCAAATTTGGCAGTTGAGCCTATCGCATGTTTAGAGACTATCCCATTGACATGGGCTTGCATCAACAAGCATTAGGTCAGGTTTTTCATGTAAGAATGTTTAATAGAACAACAGGATTTGTAAACTGAAACAGTAATAACATGGCTTCTCTTCTCTCTTGCCCTTTGATCGGTCATCGCAGGCCATGCTCTGCAGTGCTACAAATGTGAGTTGGGCTTCTGGAACCTCTGCATCACCAGCAGCATCACCTGTAGTACTGGGCAGCTATGTTTCAGCGGTGTTGGAACAGCAGGTAAAGACCCTTTTAGCAGGCAATTTTTGCAATGGAGGCAATGTTTTGAGCAGTTGAGTCAGTGTACCATTGGTTCAAGTAGCAATTTTACTTAAAGCGGCAACCAGTAAAATCAGGTGTTGGTTAGAAAAGTCAAGTACAAATGTGTGTGCAAGAGGAACCCATCAAAAAATGTAAAAGCAGTGCAACAATGGGAAAGTTATGTTAATTAAGGCTGTAGACTGATTTGCCAAGAAGCTGTTTTGTATGAGACTCTGACGCGTACTTACGTCCTGTCATTCAGACTTTTTTCTGACTAATACACTGATGTAGCCAACTGTCAAATCAAGAACTAAACTTGTATTTTTGTTCCTTTTCATCCATAGCTGGGGTTGTGAGCATCAAGACCAAAGGGTGTCTGGATTTGGCAGCCTGCAACATGACCGAAACCGCCCATTTCCCTTCCGGATCAAATACCACAGCCTACACTCTAACAAAAACCTGCTGTAGTTCTGACCTGTGTAACGGTGCCCCTGGACTGCCCCGGATGACCATCCTGCCCTTGGCCCTTGGCATCTTGATCACTCTCTTCATGGCTAAAGTATCGGTGTAACAACATAAAACCTTACGTTTGCACGTACATGCATACACTCAAAATACAGATGAAACGATCACTATCGCCTGTCTGTTCATGTACGTGAAACTTGCGTCAAATTTGTATCGTTCAGGTCAATTATTAAATAGTAATTTAAGTGAGTAGATTTATCCTGGACGACACTGGAATTCTGTAAATTGTCATTTGTTTTTTGGCTCACTTCCAATTATGTCGCATCTGACTAGCTTTCCCCTCACACCTAATTCCATTGCACTTAAACACCATAAAGCATTAAAGCATTATTTAAACATGCGCTTGCATTGAATGCTCATGACAACTTTCCATTGACCAAACTGGGTGGATTACTTTTGACATCTTCGTAAGTTGCATATCTGTCATCTGCAATTATCTAATGTATATACTAAAAGAAAGGGATTAGTCTTCAGTGCTTAAAAAAGGCAATCTTGTCCCTATTTGGTGTTGGTAATGCCTACTACCTACTAGTATGTGTTGTGGGTTATTACCTGCTTGTAATGTCAAACTGCATGTCCCAATTCCAATGCTTTATTGTATTCTATATGCTTAGACACCACAGGTAATCATCAGTTCATACAATAAATGTTTACATTTCATGTTACCTGTATACTAGTCATGCTGTTCTACACTTGAACAAGTATGTGTGAAACAGTCATACATTTTGTATACCCCCCATTCCCCTTCACACACTGAATGAGGTTACTGCTAGGAAGCTGCCATTGTTGATGACATCCCTGTGAGCCAATTGGGGTTAATTGCATTATACTATATTTCTTCCCACATTGTCGGCTTGGATACAAACTTGCAATATTTTATTACTGTCCCAGTGCTCTAACTGCTAGCTGCTGTGTTTAGTCACTGTTTTATTGATTGGTTTGTTTAAAGAGATTTCAGTTTCATTTGTCAATAATTCTTGATTATCCAGCCTTAGGTGACTAGGAGCTCCACTTATCACCGTGTTTACTATGAATAATGCAGTGGCTGTATGACGTTGCGTCCATTCTTGAGCTATGTGGAAATCTAGTCCTAGATCCAGAAACATTAAATGTCAACAATGTCATACATCTTGTTTTGACCAATAATTTGTCACCTTGCACATTTCATTTTGCCTATAATATGCTTGTATTTGTCTTTAGTTTTTAATGTATGTACATGTAGAAAATTCAATCAAGCTTTGAAGTTCTATTTTATTACTTGGGGGATTCTGTTAACTGGAAATGTCAATGGTACTTATCTGGGAAATTGTGTGTGCTAATTTGACGTTAGCTGTCTACTAACTGTAAATGGCTTGACTGATTGGGTATATCTGAAATCTATGACTTAATTTTTTTTAAGAGGAGTTGTACATGTCATGGAAGTGGAGATGGTTTGGATGACTGCAAATTTGGTGGTTGAAAGAATTTATTAAATGTTACATTGGTAATGTATCAGTGTTTTTTCTGATCTCCGAGTAAAGGTTTTTCTGGTTGGAGTTTTTTCTGTTTAGCAGGACATACAGGTTTGCATGTCCTCCCTGGTGCTTCCTCAAACATTAAACTGGAGAGAAATGTGTCATAACAATCTTTCACCCTTCTGTACAATATGGCTGTTTTCCAGGAGTGACAGATGTCTGAGGTGGTTGCTCTTATAAATAAATTGTTCAGTCATGAATCTGATAGGGTGGCTATGACATGCTGAGTTCCTGAAGGATCAGTTCTCGGACTGCTTCTGTTCAATCTCTATATGTTGCCTCTGGGCCATATTCTACAGAACAACAACATTTACTACCTTAGCTATGGAGATGGTACTCATATATGTATATGGCCCTTGAATGAATACAGCTCAATAGACTCACTGTGTCACTGTGTAGAGTACAAATATCTGGATAAACCAGAATTGTCTACAGATAAACAAAGATAAGAGAACTAGCATTAGTAAAGAGCTGGATTCTCCGGGCTTGAAAACCAGGGATCAAGTGTTCTGATAGTCTCAACCCTCATGTTCAGCAGTCATATCAAAGCGGTCACCAAAACAGCCTTCTATCATCTTAAATATATAGCCAGAATCAAAGGCTTGGTGAGAACATTCATTAAGTTCTGTGCTCAGTTTATTGTCAAATTACATCTATTTCATTCAATCTTTGAATTGTTTGGGAAATTGTAAAAGGATATATAAAGGATAACACAGCTTTATATATCTGATATGGAAAGAAGATACACTGCTCTTGAATTAGCACAGCAAACTTTGTATTGTGATTCAAATGCTCTTCTGCTTCGTCTCTTAAAAGTGAGCTGAATTCACTTCTCAGACACCAAGATGAGTTTCTAATTCAAAGGTCAAAACAAAATCCCTATTTTAATCATAGTGGTTCTTCACATTTTCAAGCTAATAAACTTTGTTCTAACAGCTGGCCTCAACATCTTCAATTCAAGCCTCTCAAGGTTATATTGTCACTAATCCCATCATAATCAATTATATTTCTACTGATTACTATTGTAATCTTTTAAAGACAGAGTAAATCCTTGATATAGAGAGCTGCCAGGATTTTCTTGATAGTCTCAAACTTGTGACTCAAAATGGGATGGGTGCTCCAATAACATTAGATAAATTATGGAAACATGCAAAACACATGCATTCAAATAGATCCCCTAGGCCTAGACGGCATAACGATTAATTTGTATCTCTTTTTTAAAAGAATTTTGTCTGTTATTGTTGAATACGATTAATGTACTAATTAACATAGGTTATTTTGGTAAAAGGATAAATACATTGCTATTAAAAACGGGAAGGATCCTTTATTGTGTTCTAGTTATCATCCTTTGTCTCTTATTATTTCAGATATAAAGTAATTTCCAAAAGTTCTAGCAAGTCATTTAAATAGGTACTTGACTAATCTAATGCACAGGGATCAAACAGGATTTGTTAAAGGTCGTCTGGCTTCAGATAATTGAAAAAGGTTGTTACATGTGAGACACTCTGCTAGAGTGATTCCCTTTCTGTTCTGTCAATGGATGCCGAAAATGTTTTTCACAGATTATAGTAGGAATACCTATGGATGGTACCTGCCCATTTTGTTGTGGGGCCCAAATATATAGATTTGATTAAGGGTTTTGTGTGCTGAATCCGGTACATCAGTAATGACTGGGACAACCTGCTCTCCTTTCTTTTCAAATTCTAGATCCGCTATACAGGGCAATTGGTTATTTACAGTGGATATAAAAAGTCTACACACCCCTGTTAAAATACCAGGTGCTTGTGATGTAAAACATTTTGACAAAGATAAATCATGATAGAAAATGTTCCACCTTTAATGTGACCTATAATGTGAACAATTCAAGTGAAAAATTTAAATCTTTGAGGGGGAATTAGAAAAAGAAAAAACTCACTGTAACCTGGTTGCGTAAGTGTGCACACCCTTAAACTAATACTTTGTTGAAACATCTTTAGATTTTATAATAGCACTCAGTCTTTTAGGTAGGAGCCTATTAGCATGGCACATTTTGACATGGCAATATTTACCCACACTTCTTTGCAAAAGTGCTCCAAACCTGACAGATTGCCAGGACATCTACTGGGCACAGCCCTCCTCAGATCACCCCACAGTTGTTCAATTGGATTCAGGTCTGGGCTCTGGCTGGGCCATTACAAAATGTTAATTTTCTTCTGGTGAAGCCATGCTTTGGTGTATTTGGATGTATGCTTTGGGTTGTTGTCGTGCTGAAAGGTGAACTTCCTCTTCATCTTCAGCTTTCTAATGGACGCCTGATGGTTTTGTGCCATATTTAGAATTGTATCAGGAACTATTCATAATTCCCTCCACCCTGAGTATGGCCAGGATTTCAGCTGAAGAAAAACAGACCCTAAGCATGATGCTGCCACTACCATGCTTCACTGTGGTGTTCTTTGGGTGATCTGCAGTATTGTTTTTGGCCAAACATACCATTTGGAATTATGGCCAAAAAGTTCAACCTTGGTTTCATCAGACCATAACACATTTTCCCACATGCTTTTGGGAGACTTAATGTTTGTTTATACAAAGTTCAGCTGGGATGTTTTTCTTTGTAAGAAAAGGCTTCTGTCTTGTCACCCTACCCCATAGCCCATTTCTATGAAGAATACAGGAGATTGTTGTCACATTTAGCACACAGCAAGTACTTGCCAGAAATTCATATAGCTCTTTTAATGTTGCTGTAAACCATATATATATGAAATATTTAAGAGACCACTCTAGATGTATGGCAACCATTCCATTCCAGTTTCTGTTAAATTCCAACACAGGCACACCAAACTTTTCTTAATCAGGTACTGAACCAAAATCTAATTTAACACACAAAAGTATAAAAACCACTGCTGTGGTCACCACTATCTTTTTGCAATAGAACCAGCTGGATGGCAACAACAGTTCAAGTAGTTGTTGCCAAAAAACAACTATTCGACATGACAAAAGAGTTGAAAAGAAAAGCTTTGAGTGAGACAAAGAAGGGATCAATTCTGGTTTTACTGGCAGAGGGATACAGTGAGCGTCAGGTTGCTTCCATCATGACATTTTCTAGTTTAACGTATTCCCAGTCCACTACTATCTATAATACTTTTGCTTCCACATATCCATATTCCATTATCTGGACAGCTGAAAAATGCACCCTTTCTAGTTATTCCACAAAATTCTGTCTGTCAAATTTTTTGGCTCTCCTTTCTTAACCTGCTTCTCTTCCTCTCTCTTTGTTATAAACTAGTAGTTGTAGTAGGGGTAGGAGTTGACATGAAACTCTTCTCCACCCACATTAGACGTACCTCTCATCCATTTAGCATCAGATGACCAATGTTTTTACACTTGTCACACCCTTTTTGTCTATCTGCCGTTGTCCATCTCAAAGCACCTTCAAGTCCGCCACATCTTCAGCATATAAGTGGATGTCCAAAGTTGGTCGTCCTCACTACACACTTTGTCAAGCTCTAACTTGTTGGACCAGTTCCCTATTGCATTTTTTGAGTTGCGGTATTTCAATTCACTTTTTACTTCTATCTTTTCCATCAAGGTCTATTTTATTAGGATGAAAATGAACAAATTCCTGTGGGGATGTGTGGCTCTGGTGGGACTCTTTGTTGTGGGTAAGTTGATTTTATTCCTCCTTGGCAAATTATTGAAGGTCAACAGTAAAATGGCAGATTGTTCATTAACACATCTTGTGAATTAAATTTTCACTGAGTTGAAAAAATTCATTAAAACATTTTAAAATATATATCTATTTGATATTTGTAGTAATTTCAGTTGGGAAATATGTTTTGTATTAAAGAGCAGTGGAAAGGTTCTTATCAATTATGCATCAGCACAAATGCAACAGAGGCAGCAGCTTAGTCTGCTGAACCACCCTGGGCAAAAAATATCGGAAGTTCTTCATGAATAGTTTGTTTCTTAGACATCCTTAGCCATCGGCCATTGGTGGTTTAACTAACAAGAATGTAAAAATAACCACTATGCATTGAAATGAAAGATAGGAATCAATAAGAGATTCCTAACCAAACCATTTCAGAACTGTATATTCTTAGTTGTAAATATTGAATTTCTATGTTATTATTGAGTTGTTATAATGGAATTATTGAGTTGTTATTTGATTTCCCCTTACATATAATCTTGTACTAATGATTAAATATAGGGCTTGTTGATGGTACACCAAAATACTTTATTTCCTGGACTAGGCCTTCAATCTTAATCTTAACAAATACATACTTAATGATTATAGTATTTATTATATTTGCTATGATTATGCTCTTCTATACCTTTCATCGAGGGGAGTGGTTTCTATATCCTCTTCCCAGTAACAGCCCATTTATACTCAGGACGGTGCTCTGTAGTGAAGATCTAGATTGATAATTAGCACCCTCATGGAATATAATACAACCTGCTAAGAGAATGTCAAGAAGGATGGAAGCCAGAATGCATAAAAGTATCATTGACATTGCAAAAAATGAATTTACTTCACAAGTATGATTTTTCAATACTAGTTCAAACACACATAGACATATTGTACCTTTGCTTTGTGGTTGACCTCTAAGAACAACTGCTGTGCAGGTATGCCATATTGGGGAATTCACAAAGCATGGATTAAAGTTGTTCTATTGTTTTTTGGCGAAAAAGAAGGGGGTGAGTTTGACAAAATCTTAATTAAAAGAACTTTCATCATTATACCTTAGTCAAAATATAACTAGTAGTAATGTTGGTTACCCAGAAGTAAAATTATCAGCACAAGTTTATAATGTCCTGTATTAATTCTTAGGGAAATGCCATTAACAGTAGTGATTTGGAAATACAAAGTCAATAGTTTAAAGTCTATGTAAATCTGCTACTACAATCTGTTGATACAATACAATTCAAAAGGTTCATTATACCAAATCCTCACAAAATGGGTAAAATATGAAAAGACATGGGGAAACTCATGTCCCAAGAAATACGTAATTGAAAGCAACCAATAAATCAGCCAACAAAGTGACAGAAGTTTGTTAAACAGAGTTGGCACGTTGATTTATATAATTGTATAATGAAATAATGAATAGTACTTCCACAGTATTCCATATTTTGGATAACTAACATACAGCTCATTACCTGTGTAGTCTATTTATACTTAAATGTTCATCTTTATTAAGGGGGCAATACCTTTGGGGGTGAATTTGGCACCGGGGTTATCAAATGGGACGTATATAGCATATGAGGAACAATGATGTGAATGATGTGTATTAGAGACTATATCAAAGAGCCATGTTTGTAAAATGTATTTGTAGTATGCTAAATGTAAAAATAAAGACAATATTTCACCTTTGTCCTGTTGTTTGATAGAACAATAATAATAAAATAAGATGGCAGAAATAAGGATTTCCAATGAATGTGTAATTTTTATACCTGGGGAGTCAAAAGCTTTGTCTATTTGAAAGTTTGAAAGATTGAATTCCCAAGCCGACAAGACAGTCTTTAAACACGACAATTACGTTTTATTGCTCTTGTTGGTCCCTCTAGATAAGCACACTTTCTTAATTAGGTCCCTTTGCTCTGTTTCCCCATCTCGTAGCTGAGTCCCTGACTTGCAACACTTGTCCTGTTGGTATCGGCAGTGTTTGCCTGTTTCCCTCATCTACAGCATGTAGCGCCACCCAGCCCAACTGCTTCACCGGAGTGGCAGGTACTGTCCCAGTGTGAAGTAACAATGATAGTGTATCATTTACAAACTGTGTAATTCCTGTCTATAACTGTTTAATTCCTAGGCCTTTGATGTGTAATTCTTTTATATTAACAGTGTCAATACCAAGTAATATCTCAGTTAATACCTATACATTTGTGTACTGTAAAATAAAGCCTCATACATAAACTACAACTATCTACAAATACTCGTCCTCTATTTCTTCATCTTTCAGTGTTCAACTTCAGCAGCACGCTTAATGTTAAATCCAAGGGCTGCCTGCCCTCATCTTCCTGCAACATGACAACGGTTGGCAGTGTCTTGGGTGCTGGCTTCTCTGCCACAACATCCTGCTGTAACACCGACCTGTGCAATGGGGCAGGAGCTAATCAACTCCATCTAACTGTAGCCCTTGGTGCCGCCATGGTGGCAGTCTGGAGTATCTTTGCCTAAACACACCTTTTACAAAAATGACACCACCATAGGTTGGTCAAGTTCGTTATATACAAATTGAACTGAAACGTTTTTTTTACTCTGAAATAGACTGCCATGTTGATGCTCTTTTGCTAAGATTAGTTCAAAGCAACAACTGGAACTGCTTTTAGCTCTAGGTTCTATTACATCCTAGTTGGCTTTTTCAAGTATGTTATAACTCAGCCAATATCACTATTATTACTTTGGGAACACATATACACTTCAGTATCTTCGCAAGTTAAATTAATTTTGACTATCAATATCATAAGGCTTTTTAAATTCTATACATTTTCAACAATGTCAGTAGAAACTTCTTATTTCCTTACCAAGAATGTCCTACTCCCTCTATATAAAGAAGTACAGTTAACCTTTTTATGTATTGTATTATATACACCTTAAAATATTTTCAACAACGAGGCTCCATTTGTCATTTTTATGTGGACATTGTTGAAAAAATATGTTAGGCTAATAAAAAATTAGGCTAGAACTCATGTTGACAGCCTGGAATAGATAAAAATAATGGCTGCCATCTTGATGAAAAGTGGGAGGTCTTTTCAAAGTTTAATGTTTGTTTAAAATGTCTTCTTCAGTGGGGAATATGTGAGATTCAGTGGGGAATATGTGAGATTCAGTGGGAAATATGTGAGATTCAGTGGGGAATATGTGAGGTTCAGGGTGGAATATGTGAGATTCAGTGGGGAATATGTGAGGTTCAGTGGGGAATATGTGAGATTCAGTGGGGAATATGTGAGGTTCAGTGGGGAATATGTGAGATTCAGTGGGGAATATGTGAGATTTAAATAATAAGCAGTGAAGCATTGTAACTCCAATTCTCACATGAGATGATATAACCGAAAGAGATTCTGCGTCCTTACAGACATGAATTCACTCTTAATACCTTTTCATAACCAGAAAATGAATCAAACAGGTCTCTAACACTTAGCATAGTGGATTGAGTTTTAGTTACATAGAGTTATTCCTACAGAGAAGAATGTTATTTTGGGCTGAATTTTGTATTACTACATTTTAATTCTGCTTTTATCTTACGGTTTGGGCAAGAGGATCAATGGCTAATGCAACGAGTAGGAACTGTAACGTGCAACCCTGATTTGTCCCTCTAGGACGTTTAAATCAAGGCAATGGTGATTGGTTTGGGATTATTCTTACCCATGCCCTCTTCAATAAATCCATGATCCTCCTGTTTCAGATATTACATTTCACCAATATGTATCGTTCAACTTGGTCAAAGGACTTCTTTACCTTAGGTAATGAAGTCATCTTGATGAATAGAACCATTTGAATTAAATACACACTAATTGTTTTACAATGCTCATAAGAGTTTTGGGAAATTTTAATTTTCTATTTCAATACTCCTCTAGGTATATAAATAGAAATGTTTACAGATGTATTTTAGGAATTATTTTAAAGGGGCTGATTTTACTGTACTGCTAGCATAAAAATCTGATTTCGCATGGAACATAGTCATCTAATAATTCAAAAAATATATATTTCTACAAAATTGTTCTAAGTGCCTGAGATATTCCTCACTCAAAATCTCTCTACTCTATCCATTTGCGTTGACTTATAGTCTCCTCACATTTTCCTTTGACCATCACAACACGCACCCCCCGCCCTACACCCACAGATGTTCAATCTGGACTAGGTAATAATATTCCAGTTATTTTCGGGAAGGGAAGGAGATGAGAAGATAGGCTGTTCCATTGATTATAATTCAGTCTTGTTAACGCTAATGCCTGGATTATACACAATGCCACTTTGAATATTTTTTTTATATTTAAAATTTTTCCAATTCATGTGTTCAGAACCTTATTAAAAAACAAACTTTCAAACAACTCCCCTGGAAAGGTTTCCGCCACAACGGTTTTCTATTAAGGATTAAAACAGGTCTCACAACACAAGGGAAAGTCACATGATGAACCAAATAACGTCATCTTATAGCTTGAGTCCACACTTTAGATTGCTGTCTTTATTATTATTATTATTATTATTATTGGCTCATTGGGTTTTACAAACTATTTATTTATTTATTTTGATTGTCTCATAGGAAGCTTTCACTCTGACAAAACACCTTAATTAAACAAGCCAATTTGTGGATGATGCTTTTTAACAAATATCTTTTTATGAAATATATATTTAAAATGTTTGGTTTCCTTCACACATGATGCATTCAGGCCAAGGAGTTCAAACTTAATTTCAACAGACAAGAGAATCTTGCATCCCAAGGCAGTCTTTTAGGTGCCTCATGGCAAAATCCCGGTAGGCTGTAATGTGACTTTTTCTGAGAAATGGCTTCCATCTGGCCTGATTTGGGGCGTGCTGCATATGGGAGAACCTACCGGAAGGTTCTCCCATATCCACACAGGAACTCTGGAGTTCTTTCAGAGTGACCAATGTGTTCTTGGTCACCTCCCACACAAAGACCCCTCTCTCCTGTTTGGTTCTTTACCAGGGTGTTTCCAATCTTCTTCGATAAAAAACTTCTGGAGGCCACTATGCTCTTTGGGACCTTCAATGCTGCAGACATATTCTGATACCGTTCCCGATTCAATTCCTCCACACAATCGTGTCTCCAGGATCCATCCTATGGCAAAGGAATGTATTTTTTCTCTAACATTCAATTGTCAACTGTGGGATCTCATAAAGACAGTTGTATCTCTTTCCAATTCATAATTAATCACTTCAATTTACCAAAGATGGACTCCAATCCAGTTGTAGAAACATTTTAGAATGATCAATGGAAAGTGTAATAGCAAAGGGTTTGAATACAAATATAAATGTGTTTTTCTATTTATTGTTTTTTAATACATATGCAGACATTTCTGAAACAATTTTTGCTTTGTCATAATGGGGTATTGTAGATTGATGAGGAGAAATCTATTTAATCCATTTTAGAGCAAGGCTGTAAAACAACAACATGTGGAAAAAGTGAAGGGGTGTGAAAACTTTTCAAATTTACGGTTACAGCCAAGGTCTATATTAAATAATCTCAGAGGGTAAATTTTTCCTAAGAGAAGTCTAACCAAGGGCATACACAGATGGACAGGGGAACATCTCCCCAACCCCAATGTTAGAAGCAGGAAAATGTGTCTCTTATGATACTAAGAATAAAAGTGTCACCACCCAATCTGGAACTCAGGCCTATGCCCTTGTGTCGTACATTTAAGTGTTATGTTTGGGTACACAACCTATCTTCTAGATTCTATATATATTTGGGCTGTTTGACCCCCAGTTTCCTACGTCTTTTGAGTTTTTGCTGGTATATTTCTGTTTGTGTTAAGGATAGTAGCCTGTAATGCCCTACTTTCTCCTGCTCCCTCCT